>OY735246.1:37706858-37987307 GCA_963457695.1 Neria commutata
TTTTTTGAAAAAAATTTAAAATTTTTGGAAATATTTTATACGGTCCCCCATTAGGAAAAAGTAAAAATTTCGATTTGGGCCAAATCGATAATTTTTCGTCCCACTTGCTCATAAGGTAGAATATCAAAAAGTGGTCTTCTGCACTATATTCTAGGCATTTGAAATTAACTAAAACGCGCGAAAAAAACAGTAAAAAAAATGTTTAAATTTTTGGAAATTTTTTGAAAAAAATTTAAAATTTTTTGAAATTTTTTATACTGTCCTCCATTAGAAAAAAGTCAAAAATTTCGATTTGGGCCAAATCGATAATTTTTCGTCTCACTTGCTCATAAGTAAAAATATCCAAAAGTGGTCTTCTGCACTATATTATACGCTTTTGAAATTAACTAAACGCGCGAAAAAAACAGTAAAAAAAATTTTAAAATTTTTGGAAATTTTTAGAAAAAAATTTTAAATTTTTGGAAATTTTTTATTCGGTCCCTCATTAGAAAAAAGTCAAAAATTTCGATTTGGGCCAAATCGATAATTTTTCGTCCCACTTGCTCATAAGGTAAAATATCAAAATGTGGTCTTCTGCACTATATTATACGCTTTTGAAATTAACTAAACGCGCGAAAAAAACAGTAAAAAAAATTTTAAAATTTTTGGAAATTTTTAGAAAAAAATTTTAAATTTTTGGAAATTTTTTATTCGGTCCCTCATTAGAAAAAAGTCAAAAATTTCGATTTGGGCCAAATCGATAATTTTTCGTCTCACTTGCTCATAAGTAAAAATATCCAAAAGTGGTTTTCTGCACTATATTATACGCTTTTGAAATTAACTAAACGCGCGAAAAAAACAGTAAAAAAAATTTTAAAATTTTTGGAAATTTTTAGAAAAAAATTTTAAATTTTTGGAAATTTTTTATTCGGTCCCTCATTAGAAAAAAGTCAAAAATTTCGATTTGGGCCAAATCGATAATTTTTCGTCCCACTTGCTCATAAGGTAAAATATCAAAATGTGGTCTTCTGCGGTCGTCTTTATATTATACGCAGTTGAAATTAACTAAACCGCCAAAAAAAACAGTAAAAAAATTTTTTATTTTTGGAAATTTAAAAAAAAAAATTTTTAATTTTTGGAAATTTTTTATACTGTCCTCCATTAGAAAAAAGTCAAAAATTTCGATTTGGGCTAAATAGATAATTTTTCGTCTCACTTGCTCATAAGTAAAAATATCCAAAAGTGGTCTTCTGCACTATATTATACGCTTTTGAAATTAACTAAACGCGCGAAAAAAACAGTAAAAAAAATTTTAAAATTTTTGGAAATTTTTAGAAAAAAATTTTAAATTTTTGGAAATTTTTT
The DNA here is from genome assembly GCA_963457695.1 of Neria commutata. Classification (NCBI taxonomy): domain Eukaryota; kingdom Metazoa; phylum Arthropoda; class Insecta; order Diptera; family Micropezidae; genus Neria; species Neria commutata. The sequence continues at coordinate 37,708,203 of OY735246.1, forward strand.
ATTCGGTCCCTCATTAGAAAAAAGTTAAAAATTTCGATTTGGGCCAAATCGATAATTTTTCGTCCCACTTGCTCATAAGGTAAAATATCAAAAAGGTCTTCTGCACTATATTCTAGGCATTTGAAATTAACTAAAACGCGCGAAAAAAAACAGTAAAAAAAATTATTAAATTTTTCGAAATTTTCTGAAAAAATTTTTAATTTTTGGAAATTTTTTATACGGTCCCCCATTAGAAAAAAGTCTAAAATGTCGATTTGGGCCAAATCGATGATTTTTTGTCCCACTTGCTCATAAGGTAAAATATCAAAAATTGGTCTTCTGCACTATATTCTAGGCATTTGATATTAACTAAAACGCGGGAAAAAAACAGTAAAAAAAATTTTAAAATTTTTGGAAATTTTTTGAAAAAAATTTTTAATTTTTGGAAATTTTTTATACGGTCCCCCATTAGAAAAAAGTCAAAAATTTCGATTTGGGCCAAATCGATGATTTTTCGTCCCACTTGCTCAAAAGGTAAAATATCAAAAAGTGGTCTTCTGCGGTCGTCTTTATATTATACGCAGTTGAAATTAACTAAACCGCCAAAAAATACAGTATTAAATTTTTCGAAATTTTTTATACGGTTTTTATAGGCATTTGAAATTAACTAAAACGCACGAAAAAACAGTAAAAAAATTTTACATTTTTGGAAATTGTTTATACGGTCCCCCATTAGAAAAAAGTCAAAAATTTCGATTTGGGCCAAATCGATGATTTTTCGTCCCACTTGCTTATAAGTTAAAATATCAAAAAGTGGTCTCCTGCACTATATTCTAGGCATTTGAAATTAACTAAAACGCGCGAAAAAACAGTAAGAAAAATTTTTAAATTTTTTAAATTTTTTGAAAAAAATTTTAAATTTTTGGAAATTTTTTATACGGTCCCCCATTAGAAAAAAGTCAAAAATTTCGATTTGGGCCAAATCGATAATTTTTCGTCCCACTTGCTCATAAGGTAAAATATCAAAATGTGGTCTTCTGCGGTCGTCTTTATATTATACGCAGTTGAAATTAACTAAACCGCCAAAAAAAACAGTAAACAAATTTTTAATTTTTCGAAATTTTTTATACGGTCCCCGATTAGAAAAAAGTCAAAAATTTCGATTTGGGCCAAATCGATGATTTTTCGTCCCACTTGCTTATAAGTTCAAAAATCAAAAAGTGGTCTTCTGCACTATATTCTAGGCATTTGAAATTAACTAAAACACGCGAAAAAAACAGTAAACAAAATTAAAAATTTTTGGAAATTTTTTATGCGGTCTCCCATTAGAAAAAACTCAAAAATTTCGATTTGGGCCAAATCGATAATTTTTCGTCCCACTTGCTCATAAGGTAAAATATCAAAAAGTGGTATTGTGCGGTCGTCTTTATATTATATACGCAGTTGAAATTAACTAAATCGCCAAAAAAAACAGTAAACAAATTTTTAATTTTTCGAAATTTTTTATACGGTCCCCGATTAGAAAAAAGTCAAAAATTTCGATTTGGGCCAAATCGATGATTTTTCGTCCCACTTGCTTATAAGTTAAAAAATCAAAAAGTTGTCTTCTGCACTATATTCTAGGCATTTGAAATTAACTAAAACGCACGAAAAAAACAGTAAAAAAATTTTAAATTTTTGGAAATTATTTATACGGTCTCCCATTAGAAAAAAGTAAAAAAATTTCGATTTGGGCCAAATCGATGATTTTTCGTCCCACTTGCTTATAAGTTAAAAAATCAAAAAGTTGTCTTCTGCACTATATTCTAGGCATTTGAAATTAACTAAAACGCACGAAAAAAACAGTAAACAAATTTTAAATTTTTGGAAATTATTTATACGGTCTCCCATTAGAAAAAAGTAAAAAAATTTCGATTTGGGCCAAATCGATGATTTTTCGTCCCACTTGCTTATAAGTTAAAAAATCAAAAAGTTGTCTTCTGCACTATATTCTAGGCATTTGAAATTAACTAAAACGCGCGAAAAAAACAGTAAGAAAAATTTATAAATTTTTGGAAATTTTTTTAAAAAAATTTTTAATTTTTGGAAATTTTTTATACTGTCCTCCATTAGAAAAAAGTCAAAAATTTCGATTTGGGCCAAATCGATAATTTTTCGTCTCACTTGCTCATAAGTAAAAATATCCAAAAGTGGTCTTCTGCACTATATTCTAGGCATTTGAAATTAACTAAAACACGCGAAAAAACAGTAAACAAAATTAAAAATTTTACAGTAAACAAAATTAAAAATTTTTGGAAATTTTTTATACGGTTCCCCATTAGAAAAAAGTCAAATATTTCGATTTGGGCCAAATCGATGATTTTTCGTCCCACTTGCTTATAAGTTAAAAAATCAAAAAGTTGTCTTCTGCACTATATTCTAGGCATTTGAAATTAACTAAAACGCGCGAAAAAAACAGTAAGAAAAATTTTTAAATTTTTGGAAATTTTTTTAAAAAAATTTTTAATTTTTGGAAATTTTTTATACGGTTCCCCATTAGAAAAAAGTCAAAAATTTCGATTTGGGCCAAATCGATAATTTTTCGTCTCACTTGCTCATAAGTAAAAATATCCAAAAGTGGTCTTCTGCACTATATTCTAGGCATTTGAAATTAACTAAAACACGCGAAAAAACAGTAAACAAAATTAAAAATTTTACAGTAAACAAAATTAAAAATTTTTGGAAATTTTTTATACGGTTCCCCATTAGAAAAAAGTCAAATATTTCGATTTGGGCCAAATCGATGATTTTTCGTCCCACTTGCTTATAAGTTAAAAAATCAAAAAGTGGTCTTCTGCATTATATTCTAGGCATTTGAAATTAACTAAAACACGCGAAAAAACAGTAAACAAAATTAAAAATTTTTGACAATTTTTTATACGGTCTCCCATTAGAAAAAAGTCAAAAATTTCGATTTGGGTCAAATCGATAATTTTTCGTCCCACTTGCTCATAAGGTAAAATATCCAAAAGTGGTCTTCTGCACTATATTATACGCTTTTGAAATTAACTAAACGCAGGAAAAAAACAGTAAAAAAAATTTTAAAATTTTTGGAAATTTTTAGAAAAAAATTTTAAATTTTTGGAAATTTTTTATTCGGTCCCTCATTAGAAAAAAGTCAAAAATTTCGATTTGAGCCAAATCGATAATTTTTCGTCCCACTTGCTCATAAGGTAAAATATCAAAAAGGTCTTCTGCACTATATTCTAGGCATTTGAAATTAACTAAAACGCGCGAAAAAACAGTAAAAAAAATTTTTAAATTTTTGGAAATTTTCTGAAAAAAATTTTGAATTTTTGGAAATTTTTATACGGTCCCCCATTAGAAAAAAGTCAAAAATGTCGATTTGGGCCAAATCGATGATTTTTTGTCCCACTTGCTCATAAGGTAAAATATCAAAAATTGGTCTTCTGCACTATATTCTAGGCATTTGAAATTAACTAAAACGCGCGAAAAAAACAGTAAAAAAAATTTTAAAATTTTTGGAAATTTTTTGAAAAAATTTTTAATTTTTGGAAATTTTTTATACGGTTCCCCATTAGAAAAAAGCCAAAAATTTCGATTTGGGCCAAATCGATGATTTTTCGTCCCACTTGCTCATAAGGTAAAATATCAAAAAGTGGTCTTCTGCAGTCGTCTTTATATTATACGCAGTTGAAATTAACTAAACCGCCAAAAAAACAGTAAAAAAATTTAAAATTTTTGGAAATTTTTTATACGGTCCCCCATTAGAAAAAAGTAAAAAATTTCGATTTGGGCCAAATCGATGATTTTTCGTCCCACTTGCTTATAAGTTAAAAAATCAAAAAGTTGTCTTCTGCACTATATTCTAGGCATTTGAAATTAACTAAAACGCACGAAAAAAACAGTAAAAAAATTTTAAATTTTTGGAAATTATTTATACGGCCCCCCATTAGAAAAAAGTCAAAAATTTCGATTTGGGCCAAATCGATGATTTTTCGTCCCACTTGCTTATAAGTTAAAATATCAAAAAGTGGTCTTCTGCTCTATATTCTAGGCATTTGAAATTAACTAAAACGCGCGAAAAAAACAGTAAGAAAAATTTTTAAATTTTTGGAAATTTTTTTAAAAAAATTTTAAATTTTTGGAAATTTTTTATACTGTCCTCCATTAGAAAAAAGTCAAAAATTTCGATTTGGGCCAAATCGATAATTTTTCGTCTCACTTGCTCATAAGTAAAAATATCCAATAGTGGTCTTCTGCACTATATTCTAGGCATTTGAAATTAACTAAAACACGCGAAAAAAACAGTAAACAAAATTAAAAATTTTTGAAAATTTTTTATACGGTCTCCCATTAGAAAAAAGTCAAAAATTTCGATTTGGGCCAAATCGATAATTTTTCGTCCCACTTGCTCATAAGGTAAAATATCAAAATGTGATCTTCTGCGGTCGTCTTTATATTATACGCAGTTGAAATTAACTAAACCGCCAAAAAAAAACAGTAAAAAAATTTTTAATTTTTGGAAATTTTTTATACGGTCCCCCATTAGAAAAAAGTAAAAAATTTCGATTTGGGCCAAATCGATGATTTTTCGTCCCACTTGCTTATAAGTTAAAAAATCAAAAAGTTGTCTTCTGCACTATATTCTAGGCATTTGAAATTAACTAAAACGCACGAAAAAAACAGTAAAAAAATTTTAAATTTTTGGAAATTATTTATACGGCCCCCCATTAGAAAAAAGTCAAAAATTTCGATTTGGGCCAAATCGATGATTTTTCGTCCCACTTGCTTATAAGTTAAAATATCAAAAAGTGGTCTTCTGCTCTATATTCTAGGCATTTGAAATTAACTAAAACGCGCGAAAAAAACAGTAAGAAAAATTTTTAAATTTTTGGAAATTTTTTTAAAAAAATTTAAAATTTTTGGAAATTTTTTATACTGTCCTCCATTAGAAAAAAGTCAAAAATTTCGATTTGGGCCAAATCGATAATTTTTCGTCTCACTTGCTCATAAGTAAAAATATCCAATAGTGGTCTTCTGCACTATATTCTAGGCATTTGAAATTAACTAAAACACGCGAAAAAAACAGTAAACAAAATTAAAAATTTTTGAACATTTTTTATACGGTCTCCCATTAGAAAAAAGTCAAAAATTTCGATTTGGGCCAAATCGATAATTTTTCGTCTCACTTGCTCATAAGTAAAAATATCCAAAAGTGGTCTTCTGCACTATATTCTAGGCATTTGAAATTAACTAAAACACGCGAAAAAAACAGTAAACAAAATTAAAAATTTTTGGAAATTTTTTATACGGTCTCCCATTAGAAAAAAGTCAAAAATTTCGATTTGGGCCAAATCGATAATTTTTCGTCCCACTTGCTCATAAGGTAAAATATCAAAAAGGTCTTCTGCACTATATTCTAGGCATTTGAAATTAACTAAAACGCGCGAAAAAAACAGTAAAAAAATTTTTTTTAATTTTTGGAAATTTTCTGAAAAAATTTTTAATTTTTGGAAATTTTTTATTCGGTCCCTCATTAGAAAAAAGTCACAAATTTCGATTTGGGCCAAATCGATAATTTTTTGTCCCACTTGCTCATAAGGTAAAATATCAAAAAGGTCTTCTGCACTATATTCTAGGCATTTGAAATTAACTAAAACGCGCGAAAAAAACAGTAAAAAAAATTTTAAAATTTTTGGAAATTTTCTGAAAAAATTTTTTAATTTTTGGAAATTTTTTATACGGTCCCCCATTAGAAAAAAGTAAAAAATGTCGATTTGGGCCAAATCGATGATTTTTTGTCCCACTTGCTCATAAGGTAAAATATCAAAAATTGGTCTTCTGCACTATATTCTAGGCATTTGAAATTAACTAAAACGCGCGAAAAAAACAGTAAAAAAAATTTTTAAATTTTTGGAAATTTTCTGAAAAAATTTTTTAATTTTTGGAAATTTTTTATACGGTCCCCCATTAGAAAAAAGTCAAAAATGTCGATTTGGGCCAAATCGATGATTTTTTGTCCCACTTGCTTATAAGGTAAAATATCAAAAATTGGTCTTCTGCACTATATTCTAGGCATTTGAAATGAACTAAAACGCACGAAAAAAACAGTAAAAAAATTTTACATTTTTGGAAACTGTTTATACGGTCCCCCATTAGAAAAAAGTCAAAAATTTCGATTTGGGCCAAATCGATGATTTTTCGTCCCACTTGCTTATAAGTTAAAATATCAAAAAGTGGTCTTCTGCACTATATTCTAGGCATTTGAAATTAACTAAAACGCGCGAAAAAAACAGTAAGAAAAATTTTGAAATTTTTGGAAATTTTTTTAAAAAAATTTTTAATTTTTGGAAATTTTTTATACTGTCCTCCATTAGAAAAAAGTCAAAAATTTCGATTTGGGCAAAATCGATAATTTTTCGTCTCACTTGCTCATAAGTAAAAATATCCAAAAGTGGTCTTCTGCACTATATTATACGCATTTGAAATTAACTAAAACGCACAAAAAAAACAGTAAAAAAATTTTACATTTTTGGAAATTGTTTATAAGGTCCCCCATTAGAAAAAAGTAAAAAATTTCGATTTGGGCCAAATCGACGATTTTTTGTCCCACTTGCTCATAAGGTAAAATATCAAAAAGTGGTTTTCTGCGGTCGTCTTTATATTATACGCAGTTGAAATTAACTAAACCGCCAAAAAAAACAGTAAAAAAAATTTTAAATTTTTGGAAATTTTTTTAAAAAAATTTAAAATTTTTTGAAATATTTTATACGGTCCCCCATTAGAAAAAAGTCAAAAATTTCGATTTGGACCAAATCGATGATTTTTCGTCCCACTTGCTCATAAGTTAAAATATCAAAAAGTGGTCTTCTGCACTATATTCTAGGCATTTGAAATTAACTAAACGCGGAAAAAAAATAGTTAACAAATTTTTAAAATTTTTTGAAAAAAATTTAAAATTTTTTGAAATCTTTTATACGGTCCCCCATTAGAAAAAAGTAAAAAATTTCGATTTGGGCCAAATCGATAATTTTTCGTCCCACTGCTCATAAGGTAGAATATCAAAAAGTGGTTTTCTGCGGTCGTCTTTATATTATACGCAGTTGAAATTAACTAAACCGCCAAAAAAAAACAGTAAGAAAAATTTAAAAATTTGTGGAAATTTTTGAAAATTTTTTATACGGTCCCCCATTAGAAAAAAGTCAAAAATTTCGATTTGGGCCAAATCGATGATTTTTCGTCCCACTTGTTTATAAGTTAAAATATAAAAAAGTAGTCTTCTGCACTATATTCTAGGCATTTGAAATTAACTAAAACGCGCGAAAAAAACAGTAAAAAAAATTTTTAAATTTTTGTAAATTTTTTGAAAAAATGTTTAATTTTTGGAAATTTTTTATACTGTCTCCCATTAGAAAAAAGTCAAAAATTTCGATTTGGGCCAAATCGATAATTTTTCGTCTCACTTGCTCATAAGTAAAAATATCCAAAAGTGGTCTTCTGCACTATATTCTAGGCATTTGAAATTAACTAAAACACGCGAAAAAAACAGTAAACAAAATTAAAAATTTTTTAAAATTTTTTATACGGTCTCCCATTAGAAAAAAGTCAAAAATTTCGATTTGGGCCAAATCGATAATTTTTCGTCCCACTTGCTCATAAGGTAAAATATCAAAATGTGGTCTTCTGCGGTCGTCTTTATATTATACGCAGTTGAAATTAACTAAACCGCCAAAAAAAAACAGTAAAAAAATTTTTTATTTTTGGAAATTTTTAAAAAAAAATTTTTAATTTTTGGAAATTTTTTATACTGTCCTCCATTAGAAAAAAGTCAAAAATTTCGATTTGGGCCAAATCGATAATTTTTCGTCTCACTTGCTCATAAGTAAAAATATCCAAAAGTGGTCTTCTGCACTATATTATACGCTTTTGAAATTAACTAAACGCGCGAAAAAAACAGTAAAAAAAATTTTAAAATTTTTGGAAATTTTTAGAAAAAAATTTTAAATTTTTGGAAATTTTTTATTCGGTCCCTCATTAGAAAAAAGTCAAAAATTTCGATTTGGGCCAAATCGATAATTTTTCGTCCCACTTGCTCATAAGGTAAAATATCAAAATGTGGTCTTCTGCGGTCGTCTTTATATTATACGCAGTTGAAATTAACTAAACCGCCAAAAAAAACAGTAAAAAAATTTTTTATTTTTGGAAATTAAAAAAAAAAAATTTTTAATTTTTGGAAATTTTTTATACTGTCCTCCATTAGAAAAAAGTCAAAAATTTCGATTTGGGCCAAATCGATAATTTTTCGTCCCACTTGCTCATAAGGTAAAATATCAAAAAGGTCTTCTGCACTATATTCTAGGCATTTGAAATTAACTAAAACGCGCGAAAAAAAACAGTAAAAAAAATTATTAAATTTTTCGAAATTTTCTGAAAAAAATTTTTAATTTTTGGAAATTTTTTATACGGTCCCCCATTAGAAAAAAGTCTAAAATGTCGATTTGGGCCAAATCGATGATTTTTTGTCCCACTTGCTCATAAGGTAAAATATCAAAAATTGGTCTTCTGCACTATATTCTAGGCATTTGATATTAACTAAAACGCGCGAAAAAAACAGTAAAAAAAATTTTAAAATTTTTGGAAATTTTTTGAAAAAAATTTTTAATTTTTGGAAATTTTTTATACGGTCCCCCATTAGAAAAAAGTCAAAAATTTCGATTTGGGCCAAATCGATGATTTTTCGTCCCACTTGCTCAAAAGGTAAAATATCAAAAAGTGGTCTTCTGCGGTCGTCTTTATATTATACGCAGTTGAAATTAACTAAACCGCCAAAAAATACAGTATTAAATTTTTCGAAATTTTTTATACGGTTTTTATAGGCATTTGAAATTAACTAAAACGCACGAAAAAACAGTAAAAAAATTTTACATTTTTGGAAATTGTTTATACGGTCCCCCATTAGAAAAAAGTCAAAAATTTCGATTTGGGCCAAATCGATGATTTTTCGTCCCACTTGCTTATAAGTTAAAATATCAAAAAGTGGTCTCCTGCACTATATTCTAGGCATTTGAAATTAACTAAAACGCGCGAAAAAACAGTAAGAAAAATTTTTAAATTTTTTAAATTTTTTGAAAAAAATTTTAAATTTTTGGAAATTTTTTATACGGTCCCCCATTAGAAAAAAGTCAAAAATTTCGATTTGGGCCAAATCGATAATTTTTCGTCCCACTTGCTCATAAGGTAAAATATCAAAATGTGGTCTTCTGCGGTCGTCTTTATATTATACGCAGTTGAAATTAACTAAACCGCCAAAAAAAACAGTAAACAAATTTTTAATTTTTCGAAATTTTTTATACGGTCCCCGATTAGAAAAAAGTCAAAAATTTCGATTTGGGCCAAATCGATGATTTTTCGTCCCACTTGCTTATAAGTTCAAAAATCAAAAAGTGGTCTTCTGCACTATATTCTAGGCATTTGAAATTAACTAAAACACGCGAAAAAAACAGTAAACAAAATTAAAAATTTTTGGAAATTTTTTATACGGTCTCCCATTAGAAAAAACTCAAAAATTTCGATTTGGGCCAAATCGATAATTTTTCGTCCCACTTGCTCATAAGGTAAAATATCAAAAAGTGGTATTGTGCGGTCGTCTTTATATTATATACGCAGTTGAAATTAACTAAACCGCCAAAAAAAACAGTAAACAAATTTTTAATTTTTCGAAATTTTTTATACGGTCCCCGATTAGAAAAAAGTCAAAAATTTCGATTTGGGCCAAATCGATAATTTTTCGTCCCACTTGCTCATAAGGTAAAATATCAAAATGTGGTCTTCTGCGGTCGTCTTTATATTATACGCAGTTGAAATTAACTAAACCGCCAAAAAAAAACAGTAAACAAATTTTTAATTTTTCGAAATTTTTTATACGGTCCCCGATTCGAAAAAAGTCAAAAATTTCGATTTGGGCCAAATCGATGATTTTTCGTCCCACTTGCTTATAAGTTCAAAAATCAAAAAGTGGTCTTCTGCACTATATTCTAGGCATTTGAAATTAACTAAAACACGCGAAAAAAACAGTAAACAAAATTAAAAATTTTGGGAAATTTTTTATACGGTCTCCCATTAGAAAAAAGTCAAAAATTTCGATTTGGGCCAAATCGATAATTTTTCGTCCCACTTGCTCATAAGGTAAAATATCAAAATGTGGTCTTCTGCGGTCGTCTTTATATTATACGCAGTTGAAATTAACTAAACCGCCAAAAAAAACAGTAAACAAATTTTTAATTTTTCGAAATTTTTTATACGGTCCCCGATTAGAAAAAAGTCAAAAATTTCGATTTGGGCCAAATCGATGATTTTTCGTCCCACTTGCTTATAAGGTAAAATATCAAAATGTGGTCTTCTGCGGTCGTCTTTATATTATACGCAGTTGAAATTAACTAAACCGCCAAAAAAACAGTAAAAAAATTTTTAATTTTTCGAAATTTTTTATACGGTCCCCGATTAGAAAAAAGCCAAAAATTTCGATTTGGGCCAAATCGATAATTTTTCGTCCCACTTGCTCATAAGGTAAAATATCAAAATGTGGTCTTCTGCGGTCGTCTTTATATTATACGCAGTTGAAATTAACTAAACCGCCAAAAAAAACAGTAAACAAATTTTTAATTTTTCGAAATTTTTTATACGGTCCCCGATTAGAAAAAAGTCAAAAATTTCGATTTGGGCCAAATCGATGATTTTTCGTCCCACTTGCTTATAAGTTCAAAAATCAAAAAGTGGTCTTCTGCACTATATTCTAGGCATTTGAAATTAACTAAAACACGCGAAAAAAACAGTAAACAAAATTAAAAATTTTTGGAAATTTTTTATACGGTCTCCCATTAGAAAAAAGTCAAAAATTTCGATTTGGGCCAAATCGATAATTTTTCGTCCCACTTGCTCATAAGGTAAAATATCAAAATGTGGTCTTCTGCGGTCGTCTTTATATTATACGCAGTTGAAATTAACTAAACCGCCAAAAAAAAACAGTAAAAAATTTTTAATTTTTGGAAATTTTTTATACGGTCCCCCATTAGGAAAAAGTAAAAAAATTTCGATTTGGGCCAAATCGATGATTTTTCGTCCCACTTGCTTATAAGTTAAAAAATCAAAAAGTGGTCTTCTGCACTATATTCTAGGCATTTGAAATTAACTAAAACGCACGAAAAAAACAGTATAAAAATTTTACATTTTTGGAAATTGTTTATACGGTCCCCCATTAGAAAAAAGTCAAAAATTTCGATTTGAGCCAAATCGATGATTTTTCGTCCCACTTGCTTATAAGTTAAAAAATCAAAAAGTGGTCTTCTGCACTATATTCTAGGCATTTGAAATTAACTAAAACGCACGAAAAAAACAGTAAAAAAATTTTACATTTTTGGAAATTGTTTATACGGTCCCCCATTAGAAAAAAGTCTAAAATGTCGATTTGGGCCAAATCGATGATTTTTTGTCCCACTTGCTCATAAGGTAAAATATCAAAAAGGTCTTCTGCACTATATTCTAGGCATTTGATATTAACTAAAACGCGCGAAAAAAACAGTAAAAAAAATTTTAAAACTTTTGGAAATTTTTTGAAAAAAATTTTTAATTTTTGGAAATTTTTTATACGGTCCCCCATTAGAAAAAAGTCAAAAATTTCGATTTGGGCCAAATCGATGATTTTTCGTCCCACTTGCTCAAAAGGTAAAATATCAAAAAGTGGTCTTCTGCGGTCGTCTTTATATTATACGCAGTTGAAATTAACTAAACCGCCAAAAAAAACAGTAAAAAAATTTTTAATTTTTCGAAATTTTTTATACGGTCCCCCATTAGGAAAAAGTAAAAAAATTTCGATTTGGGCCAAATCGATGATTTTTCGTCCCACTTGCTTATAAGTTAAAAAATCAAAAAGTGGTCTTCTGCACTATATTCTAGGCATTTGAAATTAACTAAAACGCACGAAAAAAACAGTAAAAAATTTTTAATTTTTGGAAATTTTTTATACGGTCCCCCATTAGAAAAAAGTCAAAAATTTCGATTTGGACCAAATCGATGATTTTTCGTCCCACTTGCTCAAAAGGTAAAATATCAAAATGTGGTCTTCTGCGGTCGTCTTTATATTATACGCAGTTGAAATTAACTAAACCGCCAAAAAAAACAGTAAACAAATTTTTAATTTTTCGAAATTTTTTATACGGTCCCCGATTAGAAAAAAGTCAAAAATTTCGATTTGGGCCAAATCGATAATTTTTCGTCCCACTTGCTCATAAGGTAAAATATCAAAATGTGGTCTTCTGCGGTCGTCTTTATATTATACGCAGTTGAAATTAACTAAACCGCCAAAAAAAACAGTAAACAAATTTTTAATTTTTCGAAATTTTTTATACGGTCCCCGATTAGAAAAAAGTCAAAAATTTCGATTTGGGCCAAATCGATGATTTTTCGTCCCACTTGCTTATAAGTTCAAAAATCAAAAAGTGGTCTTCTGCACTATATTCTAGGCATTTGAAATTAACTAAAACACGCGAAAAAAACAGTAAACAAAATTAAAAATTTTTGGAAATTTTTTATACGGTCTCCCATTAGAAAAAAGTCAAAAATTTCGATTTGGGCCAAATCGATAATTTTTCGTCCCACTTGCTCATAAGGTAAAATATCAAAATGTGGTCTTCTGCGGTCGTCTTTATATTATACGCAGTTGAAATTAACTAAACCGCCAAAAAAAAACAGTAAAAAATTTTTAATTTTTGGAAATTTTTAAAAAAAAATTTTTAATTTTTGGAAATTCTTTATACTGTCCTCCATTAGAAAAAAGTCAAAAATTTCGATTTGGGCCAAATCGATAATTTTTCGTCTCACTTGCTCATAAGTAAAAATATCCAAAAGTGGTCTTCTGCACTATATTATACGCTTTTGAAATTAACTAAACGCGCGAAAAAAACCGTAAAAAAAATTTTAAAATTTTTGGAAATTTTTAGAAAAAAATTTTAAATTTTTGGAAATTTTTTATTCGGTCCCTCATTAGAAAAAAGTCAAAAATTTCGATTTGGGCCAAATCGATAATTTTTCGTCCCACTTGCTCATAAGGTAAAATATCAAAAAGGTCTTCTGCACTATATTCTAGGCATTTGAAATTAACTAAAACGCGCGAAAAAAACAGTAAAAAAAATTATTAAAGTTTTCGAAATTTTCTGAAAAAAATTTTTAATTTTTGGAAATTTTTTATACGGTCCCCCATTAGAAAAAAGTCTAAAATGTCGATTTGGGCCAAATCGATGATTTTTTGTCCCACTTGCTCATAAGGTAAAATATCAAAAATTGGTCTTCTGCACTATATTCTAGGCATTTGATATTAACTAAAACGCGCGAAAAAAACAGTAAAAAAAATTTAAAAATTTTTGGAAATTTTTTGAAAAAAATTTAAAATTTTTTGAAATCTTTTATACGGTCCCCCATTAGAAAAAAGTCAAAAATTTCGATTTGGGCCAAATCGATGATTTTTCGTCCCACTTGCTCAAAAGGTAAAATATCAAAAAGTGGTCTTCTGCGGTCGTCTTTATATTATACGCAGTTGAAATTAACTAAACCGCCAAAAAAAACAGTCCCCCATTAGGAAAAAGTAAAAAAATTTCGATTTGGGCCAAATCGATGATTTTTCGTCCCACTTGCTTATAAGTTAAAAAATCAAAAAGTGGTCTTCTGCACTATATTCTAGGCATTTGAAATTAACTAAAACGCACGAAAAAAACAGTAAAAAAATTTTACATTTTTGGAAATTGTTTATACGGTCCCCCATTAGAAAAAAGTCAAAAATTTCGATTTGAGCCAAATCGATGATTTTTCGTCCCACTTGCTTATAAGTTAAAATATCAAAAAGTGGTCTCCTGCACTATATTCTAGGCATTTGAAATTAACTAAAACGCGCGAAAAAAACAGTAAGAAAAATTTTTAAATTTTTGGAAATTTTTTTAAAAAAATTTTTAATTTTTGGAAATTTTTTATACTGTCCTCCATTAGAAAAAAGTCAAAATTTCCATTTGGCCCAAATCGATGATTTTTCGTCCCACTTGCTTATAAGTTAAAATATCAAAAAGTGGTCTTCTGCACTATATTCTAGGCATTTGAAATTAACTAAAACGCGCGAAAAAAACAGTAAAAAAATGTTAAAATTTTTTAAATTTTTTGAAAAAAATTTTAAATTTTTGGAAATTTTTTATACGGTCCCCCATTAGAAAAAAGTCAAAAATTTCGATTTGGGCCAAATCGATAATTTTTCGTCTCACTTGCTCATAAGTAAAAATATCCAAAAGTGGTCTTTTACACTATATTATACGCTTTTGAAATTAACTAAACGCGCGAAAAAAAACCGTAAACAAAATTTAAAAATTGTTGGAAATTTTTAGAAAAAAATTTTAAATTTTTGGAAATTTTTTATTCGGTCCCTCATTAGAAAAAAGTCAAAAATTTCGATTTGGGCCAAATCGATAATTTTTCGTCCCACTTGCTTATAAGTTAAAATATCCAAAAGTGGTCTTCTGCACTATATTCTAGGCATTTGAAATTAACTAAAACACGCGAAAAAACAGTAAACAAAATTAAAAATTTTTGGAAATTTTTTATACGGTCTCCCATTAGAAAAAAGTCAAAAATTTCGATTTGGGCCAAATCGATAATTTTTCGTCCCACTTGCTCATAAGGTAAAATATCAAAAAGTGGTCTTGTGCGGTCGTCTTTATATTATATACGCAGTTGAAATTAACTAAACCGCCAAAAAAAACAGTAAAAAAATTTTTAATTTTTCGAAATTTTTTATACGGTCCCCGATTAGAAAAAAGTCAAAAATTTCGATTTGGGCCAAATCGATGATTTTTCGTCCCACTTGCTTATAAGTTCAAAAATCAAAAAGTGGTCTTCTGCACTATATTCTAGGCATTTGAAATTAACTAAAACGCGCGAAAAAAACAGTAAAAAAAATTTAAAAATTTTTTGAAATTTTTTTAAAAAATTTTTTAATATTTTGCAATTTTTTATACGGTCCCCCATTAGAAAAAAGTCAAAAATTTCGATTTGGGCCAAATCGATGATTTTTCTTCCAACTTGCTTATAAGTTAAAATATCAAAAAGTGGTCTTCTGCACTATATTCTAGGCATTTGAAATTAACTGAAACGCGCGAAAAAAACAGTAAAAAAAATTTTTAAATTTTTTAAAATTTTTTGAAAAAAATGTTACATTTTTGGGAATTTTTTATACGGTCCCCCATTAGAAAAAAGTCAAAAATTTCGATTTGGGCCAAATCGATAATTTTTCGTCCCACTTGCTCATAAGGTAGAATATCAAAAAGTGGTTTTCTGCGGTCGTCTTTATATTATACGCAGTTGAAATTAACTAAACCGCCAAAAAAAAACAGTAAACAAATTTTTAATTCTTTCGAAATTTTTTATACGGTCCCCCATTAGAAAAAAGTCAAAAATTTCGATTTGGGCCAAATCGATGATTTTTCGTCCCACTTGCTTATAAGTTCAAAAATCAAAAAGTGGTCTTCTGCACTATATTCTAGGCATTTGAAATTAACTAAAACGCGCGAAAAAAAAAGTAAACAAAATTAAAAATTTTTGGAAATTTTTTATACGGTCTCCCATTAGAAAAAAGTCAAAAATTTAGATTTGGGTCAAATCGATAATTTTTCGTCCCACTTGCTCATAAGGTAAAATATCAAAAAGTGGTCTTGTGCGGTCGTCTTTATATTATACGCAGTTGAAATTAACTAAACCGCCAAAAAAAACAGTACAAAAATTTTTTATTTTTCGAAATTTTTTATACGGTCTCCCATTAGAAAAAAGTCAAAAATTTCGATTTGGGCCAAATCGATGATTTTTCGACCCACTTGCTTATAAGTTAAAAAATCAAAAAGTGGTCTTCTGCACTATATTCTAGGCATTTGAAATTAACTAAAACGCGCGAAAAAACAGTAAAAAAAATTTAAAAATTTTTTGAAATTTTTTGAAAAAAATTTTTAATATTTTGCAATTTTTTATACGGTCCCCCATTAGAAAAAAGTCAAAAATTTCGATTTGGGCCAAATCGATGATTTTTCTTCCCACTTGCTTATAAGTTAAAATATCAAAAAGTGGTCTTCTGCACTATATTCTAGGCATTTGAAATTAACTGAAACGCGCGAAAAAAACAGTAAAAAAAATTTTAAAATTTTTTAAAATTTTTTGAAAAAAATGTTACATTTTTGGGAATTTTTTATACGGTCCCCCATTAGAAAAAAGTAAAAAATTTCGATTTGGGCCAAATCGATAATTTTTCGTCCCACTTGCTTAAGGTAGAATATCAAAAAGTGGTTTTCTGCGGTCGTCTTTATATTATACGCAGTTGAAATTAACTAAACCGCCAAAAAAAAACAGTAAACAAATTTTTAATTCCTTCGAAATTTTTTATACGGTCCCCCATTAGAAAAAAGTCAAAAATTTCGATTTGGGCCAAATGGATGATTTTTCGTCCCACTTGCTTATAAGTTCAAAAATCAAAAAGTGGTCTTCTGCACTATATTCTAGGCATTTGAAATTAACTAAAACGCACGAAAAAAACAGTAAAAAAATTTTACATTTTTGGAAATTGTTTATACGGTCCCCCATTAGAAAAAAGTCAAAAATTTCGATTTGGGCCAAATCGATGATTTTTCGTCCCACTTGCTTATAAGTTAAAATATCAAAAAGTGGTCTCCTGCACTATATTCTAGGCATTTGAAATTAACTAAAACGCGCGAAAAAAACAGTAAGAAAAATTTTTAAATTTTTGGAAATTTTTTTAAAAAAATTTTTAATTTTTGGAAATTTTTTATACTGTCCTCCATTAGAAAAAAGTCAAAATTTCGATTTGGCCCAAATCGATGATTTTTCGTCCCACTTGCTTATAAGTTAAAATATCAAAAAGTGGTCTTCTGCACTATATTCTAGGCATTTGAAATTAACTAAAACGCGCGAAAAAAACAGTAAAAAAATTTTAAAATTTTTAAAATTTTTTGAAAAAAATTTTAAATTTTTGGAAATTTTTTATACGGTCCCCCATTAGAAAAAAGTCCAAAATTTCGATTTGGGCCAAATCGATAATTTTTCGTCTCACTTGCTCATAAGTAAAAATATCCAAAAGTGGTCTTCTGCACTATATTCTAGGCATTTGAAATTAACTAAAACGCGCGAAAAAAAAAGTAAACAAAATTAAAAATTTTTGGAAATTTTTTATACGGTCTCCCATTAGAAAAAAGTCAAAAATTTAGATTTGGGTCAAATCGATAATTTTTCGTCCCACTTGCTCATAAGGTAAAATATCAAAAAGTGGTCTTGTGCGGTCGTCTTTATATTGTATACGCAGTTGAAATTAACTAAACCGCCAAAAAAAACAGTAAAAAAATTTTTAATTTTTCGAAATTTTTTATACGGTCCCCGATTAGAAAAAAGTCAAAAATTTCGATTTGGGCCAAATCGATGATTTTTCGTCCCACTTGCTTATAAGTTCAAAAATCAAAAAGTGGTCTTCTGCACTATATTCTAGGCATTTGAAATTAACTAAAACGCGCGAAAAAAAAAGTAAACAAAATTAAAAATTTTTGGAAATTTTTTATACGGTCTCCGATTAGAAAAAAGTCAAAAATTTAGATTTGGGTCAAATCGATAATTTTTCGTCCCACTTGCTCATAAGGTAAAATATCAAAAAGTGGTCTTGTGCGGTCGTCTTTATATTATACGCAGTTGAAATTAACTAAACCGCCAAAAAAAACAGTACAAAAATTTTTTATTTTTCGAAATTTTTTATACGGTCCCCCATTAGAAAAAAGTCAAAAATTTCGATTTGGGCCAAATCGATGATTTTTCGACCCACTTGCTTATAAGTTAAAAAATCATAAAGTGGTCTTCTGCACTATATTCTAGGCATTTGAAATTAACTGAAACGCGCGAAAAAAACAGTAAAAAAAATTTTAAAATTTTTTAAAATTTTTTGAAAAAAATGTTACATTTTTGGGAATTTTTTATACGGTCCCCCATTAGAAAAAAGTCCAAAATTTCGATTTGGGCCAAATCGATAATTTTTCGTCTCACTTGCTCATAAGTAAAAATATCCAAAAGTGGTCTTCTGCACTATATTCTAGGCATTTGAAATTAACTAAAACGCGCGAAAAAAAAGTAAACAAAATCAAAAATTTTTGGAAATTTTTTATACGGTCTCCCATTAGAAAAAAGTCAAAAATTTAGATTTGGGTCAAATCGATAATTTTTCGTCCCACTTGCTCATAAGGTAAAATATCAAAAAGTGGTCTTGTGCGGTCGTCTTTATATTGTATACGCAGTCGAAATTTTTTATACGGTCCCCGATTAGAAAAAAGTCAAAAATTTCGATTTGGGCCAAATCGATGATTTTTCGTCCCACTTGCTCATAAGGTAGAATATCAAAAAGTGGTTTTCTGCGGTCGTCTTTATATTATACGCAGTTGAAATTAACTAAACCGCCAACAAAAAACAGTAAAAAAATGTTAAAATTTTTGGAAATTTTTTGAAAAAAATTTTAAATTTTTGGAAATTTTTTATACGGTCCCCCATTAGAAAAAAGTCAAAAATTTCGATTTGGGCCAAATCGATGATTTTTCGACCCACTTGCTTATAAGTTAAAAAATCAAAAAGTGGTCTTCTGCACTATATTCTAGGCATTTGAAATTAACTGAAACGCGCGAAAAAAACAGTAAAAAAAATTTTAAAATTTTTTTTAAAATTTTTTGAAAAAAATGTTACATTTTTGGGAATTTTTTATACGGTCCCCCATTAGAAAAAAGTAAAAAATTTCGATTTGGGCCAAATCGATGATTTTTCGACCCACTTGCTTATAAGTTAAAAAATCAAAAAGTGGTCTTCTGCACTATATTCTACGCATTTGAAATTAAGTAAAACGCGCGAAAAAAACAGTAAAAAAAATTTTAAAATTTTTTAAAATTTTTTGAAAAAAATGTTACATTTTTGGGAATTTTTTATACGGTCCCCCATTAGAAAAAAGTCAAAAATTTCGATTTGGGCCAAATCGATGATTTTTCGACCCACTTGCTTATAAGTTAAAAAATCAAAAAGTGGTCTTCTGAACTATATTCTAGGCATTTGAAATTAACTAAAACGCGCTAAAAAAAACAGTAAAAAAAATTTAAAAATTTTTTTAAATTTTTTGAAAAAAATTTTTAATATTTTGCAATTTTTTATACGGTCCCCCATTAGAAAAAAGTCAAAAATTTCGATTTGGGCCAAATCGATGATTTTTCTTCCCACTTGCTTATAAGTTAAAATATCAAAAAGTGGTCTTCTGCACTATATTCTAGGCATTTGAAATTAACTGAAACGCGCGAAAAAAACAGTAAAAAAAATTTTAAAATTTTTTAAAATTTTTTGAAAAAATGTTACATTTTTGGGAATTTTTTATACGGTCCCCCATTAGAAAAAAGTCAAAAAAAGTCAAAAATTTCGATTTGGGCCAAATCGATAATTTTTCGTCCCACTTGCTCATAAGGTAGAATATCAAAAAGTGGTTTTCTGCGGTCGTCTTTATATTATACGCAGTTGAAACTAACTAAACCGCCAAAAAGAAACAGTAAACAAATTTTTAATTCCTTCGAAATTTTTTATACGGTCCCCCATTAGAAAAAAGTCAAAAATTTCGATTTGGGCCAAATCGATAATTTTTCGTCCCACTTGCTCATAAGGTAGAATATCAAAAAGTGGTTTTCTGCGGTCGTCTTTATATTATACGCAGTTGAAATTAACTAAACCGCCAACAAAAAACAGTAAAAAAATGTTAAAATTTTTGGAAATTTTTTGAAAAAAATTTTAAATTTTTGGAAATTTTTTATACGGTCCCCCATTAGAAAAAAGTCAAAAATTTCGATTTGGGCCAAATCGATGATTTTTCTTCCCACTTGCTTATAAGTTAAAATATCAAAAAGTGGTCTTCTGCACTGTAATCTAGGCATTTGAAATTAACTAAAACGCGCGAAAAAAACAGTAAACAAAATTAAAAATTTTTGGAAATTTTTTATTCGGTCTCCCATTAGAAAAAAGTAAAAAATTTCGATTTGGGCCAAATCGATAATTTTTCGTCTCACTTGCTCATAAGTAAAAATATCCAAAAGTGATCTTCTGCACTATATTCTAGGCAATTGAAATTAACTAAAACGCGCAAAAAAAACATAAAAAAAAATTTTAAAATTTTTGGAAATTTTTTGAAAAAAATGTTTAATATTTTTGAAAAAATGTTTAATTTTTTGAAATTTTTTATACGGTCCCCCATTAGAAAAAAGTCAAAAATTTCGATTTGGGCCAAATCGATGATTTTTCGTCCCACTTGCTTATTAGTTAAAATATCAAAAAGTGGTCTTCTGCACTGTAATCTAGGCATTTGAAATTAACTAAAACGCGGGAAAAAAACAGTAAAAAAAATTTTAAAATTTTTGGAAATTTTTTGAAAAAAATGTTTAATTTTTGGAAATTTTTTATACGGTCCCCCATTAGATAAAAGTCAAAAATTTCGATTTGGGCCAAATCGATAATTTTTCGTCCCACTTGCTCATAAGGTAGAATATCAAAAAGTGGTTTTCTGCGGTCGTCTTTATATTATACGCAGTTGAAATTAACTAAACCGCCAAAAAAAAACAGTAAACAAATTTTTAATTCCTTCGAAATTTTTTATACGGTCCCCCATTAGAAAAAAGTCAAAAATTTCGATTTGGGCCACTTGCTTATAAGTTAAAAAATCAAAAAGTTGTCTTCTGCACTATATTCTAGGCATTTGAAATTAACTAAAACGCACGAAAAAAACAGTAAAAAAATTTTACATTTTTGGAAATTGTTTATACGGTCCCCCATTAGAAAAAAGTCAAAAATTTCGATTTGGGCCAAATCGATGATTTTTCGTCCCACTTGCTCATAAGGTAGAATATCAAAAAGTGGTTTTCTGCGGTCGTCTTTATATTATACGCAGTTGAAATTAACTAAACCGCCAAAAAAAAGTAAAAAAAATTAAAAAATTTTTGGAAATTTTTTGAAAAAAATTGTAAATTTTTGGAAATTTTTTATACGGTCCCCCATTAGAAAAAAGTCAAAAATTTCGATTTGGGCCAAATCGATGATTTTTCGTCCCACTTGCTTATTAGTTAAAATATCAAAAAGTGGTCTTCTGCACTATATTCTAGGCATTTGAAATTAACTAAAACGCGCGAAAAAAACAGTAAACAAAATTAAAAATTTTTGTAAATTTTGTATTCGGTCTCCCATTAGAAAAAAGTAAAAAATTTCGATTTGGGCCAAATCGATAATTTTTCGTCTCACTTGCTCATAAGTAAAAATATCCAAAAGTGGTCTTCTGCACTATATTATACGTATTTGAAATTAACTAAGCGCGCAAAAAAAATAGTCAAAAAATTTTTAAAATTTGTTGAAAAAAATTTAAAATTTTTTGGAAATTTTTTATACGGTCCCCCATTAGAAAAAAGTCAAAAATTTCGATTTGGGCCAAATCGATAATTTTTCGTCCCACTTGCTTATTAGTTAAAATATCAAAAAGTGGTCTTCTGCACTATATTCTAGGCATTTGAAATTAACTAAAACGCGCGAAAAAAACAGTAAAAAAATTTTTTAATTTTTGGAAATTTTTTGAAAAAAATTTTTAATTTTTTTGAAAAAATGTTTAATTTTTTGAAATTTTTTATACGGTCCCCCATTAGAAAAAAGTCAAAAATTTCGATTTGGGCCAAATGGATGATTTTTCGTCCCACTTGCTTATAAGTTCAAAAATCAAAAAGTGGTCTTCTGCACTATATTCTAGGCATTTGAAATTAACTAAAACGCACGAAAAAAACAGTAAAAAATTTTACATTTTTGGAAATTGTTTATACGGTCCCCCATTAGAAAAAAGTCA
Organism: Neria commutata; assembly: GCA_963457695.1. NCBI lineage: Eukaryota > Metazoa > Arthropoda > Insecta > Diptera > Micropezidae > Neria > Neria commutata. Next base: position 37,730,155 of record OY735246.1, read on the forward strand.
AAAATTTCGATTTGGGCCAAATCGATGATTTTTCGTCCCACTTGCTTATTAGTTAAAATATCAAAAAGTGGTCTTCTGCACTATATTCTAGGCATTTGAAATTAACTAAAACGCGCGAAAAAAACAGTAAAAAAATTTTTTTAATTTTTGGAAATTTTTTGAAAAAAATTTTTAATTTTTTTGAAAAAATGTTTAATTTTTTGAAATTTTTTATACGGTCCCCCATTAGAAAAAAGTCAAAAATTTCGATTTGGGCCAAATCGATGATTTTTCGTCCCACTTGCTTATAAGTTAAAATATCAAAAAGTGGTCTTCTGCACTATATTCTAGGCATTTGAAATTAACTAAAACGCGCGAAAAAAACAGTAAAAAAAAATTTGAAAATTTTTGGAAATTTTTAAAAAAATATTTAAAATTTTTTTTAAATTTTTTATACGGTCCCCCATTAGAAAAAAGTAAAAAATTTCGATTTGGGCCAAATCGATAATTTTTCGTCCCACTTGCTCATAAGGTAAAATATCAAAAAGTGGTCTTGTGCGGTCGTCTTTATATTATACGCAGTTGAAATTAACTAAACCGCCAAAAAAAAACAGTAAAAAATTTTTAATTTTTGGAAATATTTTATACGGTCCCCCATTAGAAAAAAGTCAAAAATTTCGATTTGGGCCAAATCGATGATTTTTCGTCCCACTTGCTTATAAGTTAAAATATCAAAAAGTGGTCTTCTGCACTACATTCGAGGCATTTGAAATTAACTAAAACGCGCGAAAAAAACAGTAAAAAAAATTTTAAAATTTTTGGAAATTTTTTGAAAAAAATGTTTAATTTTTTTTAAAAAATGTTTAATTTTTGGAAATTTTTTATACGGTCCCCCATTAGAAAAAAGTTAAAAATTTCGATTTGGGCCAAATCGATGATTTTTCGTCCCACTTGCTTATAAGTTAAAATATTAAAAAGTGGTCTTCTGCACTATATTCTAGGCATTTGAAATTAACTAAAACGCGCGAAAAAAACAGTAAACCAAATTTAAAAAGTTTTGGAAATTTTGTATTCGGTCTCCCATTAGAAAAAAGTAAAAAATTTCGATTTGGGCCAAATCGATAATTTTTCGTCTCACTTGCTCATAAGTAAAAATATCCAAAAGTGGTCTTCTGCACTATATTATACGCATTTGAAATTAACTAAGCGCGCAAAAAAAATAGTAAAAAAATTTTTAAAATTTGTTGAAAAAAATTTAAAATTTTTGGAAATTTTTTATACGGTCCCCCATTAGAAAAAAGTCAAAAATTTCGATTTGGGCCAAATCGATGATTTTTCGTCCCACTTGCTTATAAGTTAAAATATCAAAAAGTGGTCTTCTGCACTATATTCTAGGCATTTGAAATTAACTAAAACGCGCGAAAAAAACAGTAAAAAAAATTTTTAAAATTTTTGGAAATTTTTTGAAAAAAATGTTTAATTTTTTTGAAAAAATGTTTAATTTTTGGAAATTTTTTATACGGTCCCCCATTAGAAAAAATTCAAAAATTTCGATTTGGGCCAAATCGATGATTTTTCGTCCCACTTGCTCATAAGTTAAAATATCAAAAAGTGGTCTTCTGCACTATATTCTAGGCATTTGAAATTAACTAAAACGCGCGAAAAAAACAGTAAAAAAAAATTTTAAAATTTTTGGAAATTTTTAAAAAAATATTTAAAATTTTTTGAAATTTTTTATACGGTCCCCCATTAGAAAAAAGTAAAAAATTTCGATTTGGGCCAAATCGATAATTTTTCGTCCCACTTGCTCATAAGGTAAAATATCAAAAAGTGGTCTGCGGTCGTCTTTATATTATACGCAGTTGAAATTAACTAAACCGCCAAAAAAAAACAGTAAAAAAAATTAAAAAATTTTTGGAAATTTTTTGAAAAAAATTTTAAATTTTTGGAAAATTTTTTTGAAAAAATGTTTAATTTTTGGAAATTTTTTATACGGTCCCCCATTAGAAAAAAGTCAAAAATTTCGATTTGGGCCAAATCGATGATTTTTCGTCCCACTTGCTTATAAGTTAAAATATTAAAAAGTGGTCTTCTGCATTATATTCTAGGCATTTGAAATTAACTAAAACGCGCGAAAAAAACAGTAAACAAAATTAAAAATTTTTGGAAATTTTTTATGCGGTCTCCCATTAGAAAAAAGTCAAAAATTTCGATTTGGGCCAAATCGATAATTTTTCGTCTCACTTGCTCATAAGTAAAAATATCCAAAAGTGGTCTTCTGCACTATATTATACGCATTTGAAATTAACTAAACGCGCGAAAAAAACAGTAAAAAAATTTTTAAATTTTTTGAAATTTTTTATACGGTCCCCCATTAGAAAAAAGTCAAAAATTTCGATTTGGGCCAAATCGATGATTTTTCGTCCCACTTGCTCATAAGTTAAAATATCAAAAAGTGGTCTTCTGCACTATATTCTAGGCCTTTGAAATTAACTAAAACGCGCGAAAAAAACAGTAAAAAAAAATTTTTTAATTTTTGGAAATTTTTTGAAAAAAATGTTTAATTTTTTTGAAAAAATGTTTAATTTTTGGAAATTTTTTATACGGTCCCCCATTAGAAAAAATTCAAAAATTTCGATTTGGGCCAAATCGATGATTTTTCGTCCCACTTGCTCATAAGTTAAAATATCAAAAAGTGGTCTTCTGCACTATATTCTAGGCATTTGAAATTAACTAAAACGCGCGAAAAAAACAGTAAAAAAAAATTTAAAAATTTTTGGAAATTTTTAAAAAAATATTTAAAATTTTTGGAAATTTTTTATACGGTCCCCCATTAGAAAAAAGTAAAAAATTTCGATTTGGGCCAAATCGATAATTTTTCGTCCCACTTGCTCATAAGGTAAAATATCAAAAAGTGGTCTGCGGTCGTCTTTATATTATACGCAGTTGAAATTAACTAAACCGCCAAAAAAAAAACAGTAAAAAAAATTTAAAAATTTTTGGAAATTTTTTGAAAAAAATTTTAAATTTTTGGAAAATTTTTTTGAAAAAATGTTTAATTTTTGGAAATTTTTTATACGGTCCCCCATTAGAAAAAATTCAAAAATTTCGATTTGGGCCAAATCGATGATTTTTCGTCCCACTTGCTCATAAGTTAAAATATCAAAAAGTGGTCTTCTGCACTATATTCTAGGCATTTGAAATTAACTAAAACGCGCGAAAAAAACAGTAAAAAAAAATTTTAAAATTTTTGGAAATTTTTTGAAAAAAATGTTTAATTTTTTTGAAAAAATGTTTAATTTTTGGAAATTTTTTATACGGTCCCCCATTAGAAAAAATTCAAAAATTTCGATTTGGGCCAAATCGATGATTTTTCGTCCCACTTGCTCATAAGTTAAAATATCAAAAAGTGGTCTTCTGCACTATATTCTAGGCATTTGAAATTAACTAAAACGCGCGAAAAAAACAGTAAACAAAATTAAAAATTTTTGGAAATTTTTTATGCGGTCTCCCATTAGAAAAAAGTCAAAAATTTCGATTTGGGCCAAATCGATAATTTTTCGTCTCACTTGCTCATAAGTAAAAATATCCAAAAGTGGTCTTCTGCACTATATTATACGCATTTGAAATTAACTAAACGCGCGAAAAAAACAGTAAAAAAAATTTTAAAATTTTTTGAAAAAAATTTTATATTTTTTGAATTTTTATATACGGTCCCCCATTAGAAAAAAGTAAAAAATTTCGATTTGGGCCAAATCGATGATTTTTCGTCCCACTTGTTTATAAGTTAAAATATCAAAAAGTGGTCTTCTGCGGTCGTCTTTATATTATACGCAGTTGAAATTAACTAAACCGCCAAAAAAAAACAGTAAAAAAAATTTAAAAATTTTTGGAAATTTTTTGAAAAAAATTTTAAATTTTTGGAAATTTTTTATACGGTCCCCCATTAGAAAAAAGTCAAAAATTTCGATTTGGGCCAAATCGATGATTTTTCGTCCCACTTGCTTATAAGTTAAAATATCAAAAAGTGGTCTTCTGCACTATATTCTAGGCATTTGAAATTAACTAAAACGCGCGAAAAAACCAGTAAAAAAAATTTTTAAATTTTTGGAAAATTTTTTTGAAAAAATGTTAAATTTTTCGAATTTTTTTATACGGTCCCCCATTAGAAAAAAGTCAAAAATTTCGATTTGGGCCAAATCGATGATTTTTCGTCCCACTTGTTTATAAGTTAAAATATCAAAAAGTGGTCTTCTGCGGTCGTCTTTATATTATACGCAGTTGAAATTAACTAAACCGCCAAAAAGAAACAGTAAAAAAAATTTAAAAATTTTTGGAAATTTTTTGAAAAAAATTTTAAATTTTTGGAAATTTTTTATACGGTCCCCCATTAGAAAAAAGTCAAAAATTTCGATTTGGGCCAAATCGATGATTTTTCGTCCCACTTGCTTATAAGTTAAAATATCAAAAAGTGGTCTTCTGCACTATATTCTAGGCATTTGAAATTAACTAAAACGCGCGAAAAAACCAGTAAAAAAATTTTTTTAATTTTTGGAAAATTTTTTTGAAAAAATGTTAAATTTTTCGAAATTTTTTATACGGTCCCCCATTAGAAAAAAGTCAAAAATTTCGATTTGGGCCAAATCGATGATTTTTCGTCCCACTTGCTTATAAGTTAAAATATTAAAAAGTGGTCTTCTGCATTATATTCTAGGCATTTGAAATTAACTAAAACGCGCGAAAAAAACAGTAAACAAAATTAAAAATTTTTTGAAATTTTTTATGCGGTCTCCCATTAGAAAAAAGTCAAAAATTTCGATTTGGGCCAAATCGATAATTTTTCGTCTCACTTGCTCATAAGTAAAAATATCCAAAAGTGGTCTTCTGCACTATATTATACGCATTTGAAATTAACTAAACGCGCGAAAAAAACAGTAAAATAAATTTTAAAATTTTTTGAAAAAAATTTTATATTTTTTGAAATTTTTTATACGGTCCCCCATTAGAAAAAAGTCAAAAATTTCGATTTGGGCCAAATCGATGATTTTTCGTCCCACTTGCTTATTAGTTAAAATATCAAAAAGTGGTCTTCTGCACTATATTCTAGGCATTTGAAATTAACTAAAACGCGCGAAAAAAACAGTAAAAAAAATTTTAAAATTTTTGGAAATTTTTTGAAAAAAATTTAAAATTTTTTGAAATTTTTTATACGGTCCCCCATTAGAAAAAAGTAAAAAATTTCGATTTGGGCCAAATCGATAATTTTTCGTCCCACTTGCTCATAAGGTAAAATATCAAAAAGTGGTCTTCTGCGGTCGTCTTTATATTATACGCAGTTGAAATTAACTAAACCGCCAAAAAAAAACAGTAAAAAAAATTTAAAAATTTTTGGAAATTTTTTGAAAAAAATTTTAAATTTTTGGAAATTTTTTATACGGTCCCCCATTAGAAAAAAGTCAAAAATTTCGATTTGGGCCAAATCGATGATTTTTCGTCCCACTTGCTTATAAGTTAAAATATCAAAAAGTGGTCTTCTGCACTATATTCTAGGCATTTGAAATTAACTAAAACGCGCGAAAAAACCAGTAAAAAAAAATTTTTAATTTTTGGAAAATTTTTTTGAAAAAATGTTTAATTTTTGGAAATTTTTTATACGGTCCCCCATTAGAAAAAAGTCAAAAATTTCGATTTGGGCCAAATCGATGATTTTTCGTCCCACTTGCTTATAAGTTAAAATATTAAAAAGTGGTCTTCTGCATTATATTCTAGGCATTTGAAATTAACTAAAACGCGCGAAAAAAACAGTAAACAAAATTAAAAATTTTTGGAAATTTTTTATGCGGTCTCCCATTAGAAAAAAGTCAAAAATTTCGATTTGGGCCAAATCGATAATTTTTCGTCTCACTTGCTCATAAGTAAAAATATCCAAAAGTGGTCTTCTGCACTATATTATACGCATTTGAAATTAACTAAACGCGCGAAAAAAACAGTAAAAAAAATTTGTAATTTTTTGAAATTTTTTATACGGTCCCCCATTAGAAAAATGTCAAAAATTTCGATTTGGGCCAAATCGATAATTTTTCGTCTCACTTGCTCATAAGTAAAAATATCCAAAAGTGGTCTTCTGCACTATATTACACGCATTTGAAATTAACTAAACGCGCGAAAAAAACAGTAAAAAAAATTTTATATTTTTTGAAATTTTTTATACGGTCCCCCATTAGAAAAAAGTAAAAAATTTCGATTTGGGCCAAATCGATAATTTTTCGTCCCACTTGCTCATAAGGTAAAATATCAAAAAGTGGTCTTCTGCACTATATTCTAGGCATTTTAAATTAACTAAAACGCGCGAAAAAAAACAGTAAAAAAAATTGTAAAATTTTTGGAAATTTTTTGAAAAAAATTTTAAATTTTTTGAAATTTTTTATACGGTCCCCCATTAGAAAAAAGTAAAAAATTTCGATTTGGGCCAAATCGATAATTTTTCGTCCCACTTGCTCATAAGGTAAAATATCAAAAAGTGGTCTTCTGCGGTCGTCTTTATATTATTCGCAGTTGAAATTAACTAAACCGCCAAAAAAAAACAGTAAAAAAAATTTAAAAATTTTTGGAAATTTTTTGAAAAAAATTTTAAATTTTTGGAAATTTTTTATACGGTCCCCCATTAGAAAAAAGTCAAAAATTTCGATTTGGGCCAAATCGATGATTTTTCGTCCCACTTGCTTATTAGTTAAAATATCAAAAAGTGGTCTTCTGCACTATATTCTAGGCATTTGAAATTAACTAAAACGCGCGAAAAAAACAGTAAAAAAAATTTTTTTAAAAAAATTTTTTATTTTTTTTAAAAAATGTTTAATTTTTGGAAATTTTTTATACGGTCCCCCATTAGAAAAAAGTCAAAAATTTCGATTTGGGCCAAATCGATGATTTTTCGTCCAACTTGCTTATAAGTTAAAATATCAAAAAGTGGTCTTCTGCACTATATTCTAGGCATTTGAAATTAACTAAAACGCGCGAAAAAACCAGTAAAAAAAATTTTTAAATTTTTGGAAAATTTTTTTGAAAAAATGTTTAATTTTTGGAAATTTTTTATACGGTCCCCCATTAGAAAAAAGTCAAAAATTTCGATTTGGGTCAAATCGATGATTTTTCGTCCCACTTGCTTATAAGTTAAAATATTAAAAAGCGGTCTTCTGCATTATATTCTAGGCATTTGAAATTAACTAAAACGCGCGAAAAAAACAGTAAAGAAAATAAAAAATTTTTGGAAATTTTTTATGCGGTCTCCCATTAGAAAAAAGTCAAAAATTTCGATTTTAGCCAAATCGATAATTTTTCGTCTCACTTGCTCATAAGTAAAAATATCCAAAAGTGGTCTTCTGCACTATATTATACGCATTTGAAATTAACTAAACGCGCAAAAAAAACAGTAAAAAAAATTTTAAATTTTTTGAAATTTTTTATACGGTCCCCCATTAGAAAAAAGTCAAAAATTTCGATTTGGGCCAAATCGATAATTTTTCGTCTCACTTGCTCATAAGTTAAAATATCCAAAAGTGGTCTTCTGCACTATATTATACGCATTTGAAATGAACTAAACGCGCGAAAAAAACAGTAAAAAAAATTTTAAAATGTTTTGAAAAAAATTTTATATTTTTTGAAATTTTTTATACGGTCCCCCATTAGAAAAAAGTAAAAAATTTCGATTTGGGCCAAATCGATGATTTTTCGTCCCACTTGTTTATAAGTTAAAATATCAAAAAGTGGTCTTCTGCACTATATTCTAGGCATTTGAAATTAACTAAAACGCGCGAAAAAAACAGTAAAAAAAATTTTAAAATTTTTGGAAATTTTTTGAAAAAAATGTTTATTTTTTTTGAAAAAATGTTTAATTTTTGGAAATTTTTTATACGGTCCCCCATTAGAAAAAAGTCAAAAATTTCGATTTGGGCCAAATCGATGATTTTTCGTCCCACTTGCTTATAAGTTAAAATATTAAAAAGTGGTCTTCTGCACTATATTCTAGGCATTTGAAATTAACTAAAACGCGCGAAAAAAACAGTAAACAAAATTAAAAATTTTTTGAAATTTTTTATACGGTCCCCCATTAGAAAAAAGTCAAAAATTTCGATTTGGGCCAAATCGATAATTTTTTGTCTCACTTGCTCATAAGTAAAAATATCCAAAAGTGATCTTCTGCACTATATTATACGCATTTGAAATTAAAATTTTAAAATTTTTTGAAAAAAATTTTATATTTTTTGAAATTTTTTATACGGTCCCCCATTAGAAAAAAGTTAAAAATTTCGATTTGGGCCAAATCGATGATTTTTCGTCCCACTTGCTTATAAGTTAAAATATCAAAAAGTGGTCTTCTGCACTATATTCTAGGCATTTAAAATTAACTAAACGCGCAAAAAAAATAGTAAACAAATTTTTAAAATTTTTTGAAAAAAATGTGAGCATTAATTCTAATTCTTTGTTGTTGTACACTTAAAATTGCTTTGTTTCAGAACAGAAATAGACAACTAAGTATTGTCATTTCTCTTTGGCAAGTCAGTCCGAATAAAAACTATTCTTTCTAACATTCAAGCTGCCGAATAAACATAAACTCGTATAATAATTTTTTGAAATTTTTTATACGGTCCCCCATTAGAAAAAAGTAAAAAATTTCGATTTGGGCCAAATAGATAATTTTTCGTCCCTCTTGCTCATAAGGTAGAATATCAAAAAGTGGTTTTCTGCGGTCGTCTTTATATTATACGCAGTTGAAATTAACTAAAACGCGCGAAAAAAAGAGTAAAAAAAATTTTAAAATTTTTGTCAATTTTTGGAAATTTTTTATACTGTCTCCCATTAGAAAAAAGTCAAAAATTTCGATTTGGACCAAATCGATGATTTTTCGTCCCACTTGCTTATAAGTTAAAATATCAAAAAGTGGTCTTCTGCACTATATTCTAGGCATTTGAAATTAACTAAACGCGCAAAAAAAATAGTAAACAAATTTTTAAAATTTTTTGAAAAAAATGTGAGCAATAATTCTAATTCTTTGTTGTTGTACACTTAAAATTGCTTTGTTTCAGAACAGAAATAGACAACTAAGTATTGTCATTTCTCTTTGGCAAGTCAGTCCGAATAAAAACTATTCTTTCTAACATTCAAGCTGCCGAATAAACATAAACTCGTATAATAATTTTTTGAAATTTTTTATACGGTCCCCCATTAGAAAAAAGTAAAAATTTCGATTTGGGCCAAATCGATAATTTTTCGTCCCTCTTGCTCATAAGGTAGAATATCAAAAAGTGGTTTTCTGTGGTCGTCTTTATATTATACGCAGTTGAAATTAACTAAACCGCCAAAAAAAAAACAGTAAAAAAAATTTAAAAATTTTAAATTTTTGAAAATTTTTTATACGGTCCCCCATTAGAAAAAAGTCAAAAATTTCGATTTGGGCCAAATCGATGATTTTTCGTCCCACTTGTTTATAAGTTAAAATATTAAAAAGTGGTCTTCTGCACTATATTCTAGGCATTTGAAATTAACTAAAACGCGCGAAAAAACATTAAAAAAAATTTAAAAATTTTTGTACATTTTTTGAACAAAATTTTTAATTTTTGGAAATTTTTTATACTGTCTCCCATTAGAAAAAAGTCAAAAATTTCGATTTGGACCAAATCGATGATTTTTCGTCCCACTTGCTTATAAGTTAAAATATTAAAAAGTGGTCTTCTGCACTATATTCTAGGCATTTGAAATTAACTAAAACGCGCGAAAAAAACAGTAAAAAAAATTTTAAAATTTTTTGTAAATTTTTGGAAATTTTTTATACTGTCTCCCATTAGAAAAAAGTCAAAAATTTCGATTTTAGCCAAATCGATAATTTTTCCGCTCACTTACTCATAAGTAAAAATATCCAAAAGTGGTCTTCTGCACTATATTCTAGGCATTTGAGATTAACTAAAACGCGCGAAAAAAACAGTAAAAAAAATTTTAAAATTTTTGGAAATTTTTTGAAAAAAATTTTAAATTTTGTGAAATTTTTATACGGTCCCCCATTAGAAAAAAGTCAAAAATTTCGATTTGGACCAAATCGATGATTTTTCGTCCCACTTGCTTATAAGTTAAAATATCAAAAAGTGGTCTTCTGCACTATATTCTAGGCATTTGAAATTAACTAAAACGCGCGAAAAAAACAGTAAAAAAAATTTTAAATTTTTTGAAATTTTTTATACGGTCCCCCATTAGAAAAAAGTCAAAAATTTCGATTTGGGCCAAATCGATAATTTTTCGTCTCACTTGCTTATAAGTAAAAATATCAAAAAGTGGTCTTCTGCACTACTATATTCTAGGCATTTGAAATTAACTAAAACGCGCGAAAAAAAGAGTAAAAAAAATTTAAAAATTTTTGTAAATTTTTGGAAATTTTGTATACTGTCTCCCATTAGAAAAAAGTCAAAAATTTCGATTTTGGCCAAATCGATAATTTTTCGTCTCACTTGCTTATAAGTAAAAATATCAAAAAGTGGTCTTCTGCACTACTATATTCTAGGCATTTGAAATTAACTAAACGCGCGAAAAAAACAGTAAAAAAAATTTTAAAATTTTTGTAAATTTTTTGAACAAAATTTTTAATTTTTGGAAATTTTTTATACTGTCTCCCATTAGAAAAAAGTCAAAAATTTCGATTTGGACCAAATCGATGATTTTTCGTCCCACTTGCTTATAAGTTAAAATATCAAAAAGTGGTCTTCTGCACTACTATATTCTAGGCATTTGAAATTAACTAAAACGCGCGAAAAAAAGAGTAAAAAAAATTTAAAAATTTTTGTAAATTTTTGGAAATTTTGTATACTGTCTTCCATTAGAAAAAAGTCAAAAATTTCGATTTTGGCCAAATCGATAATTTTTCCGCTCACTTACTCATAAGTAAAAATATCCAAAAGTGGTCTTCTGCACTATATTATACGCATTTGAAATTAACTAAAACGCACGAAAAAAACAGCAAAAAAAATTTTTTAATTTTTGGAAATTTTTTGAAAAAAATTTAAAATTTTTTGAAATTTTTTATACGGTCCCCCATTAGAAAAAAGTCAAAAATTTCGATTTGGACCAAATCGATGATTTTTCGTCCCATTTGTTTATAAGTTAAAATATCAAAAAGTGGTCTTCTGCACTATATTCTAGGCATTTGAAATTAACTAAACGCGCAAAAAAATAGTAAACAAATTTTTAAAATTTTTTGAAAAAAATGTGAGCAATAATTCTAATTCTTTGTTGTTGTACACTTAAAATTGCTTTGTTTCAGAACAGAAATAGACAACTAAGTATTGTCATTTCTCTTTGGCAAGTCAGCCCGAATAAAAACTATTCTTTCTAACATTCAAGCTGCCGAATAAACATAAACTCGTATAATAATTTTTTGAAATTTTTTATACGGTCCCCCATTAGAAAAAAGTAAAAAATTTCGATTTGGGCCAAATCGATAATTTTTCGTCCCACTTGCTCATAAGGTAGAATATCAAAAAGTGGTTTTCTGCGGTCGTCTTTATATTATACGCAGTTGAAATTAACTAAACCGCCAAAAAAAACAGTAAAAAAAATTTAAAAATTTTAAATTTTTGAAAATTTTTTATACGGTCCCCCATTAGAAAAAAGTCAAAAATTTCGATTTTGCCCAAATCGATAATTTTTCCGCTCACTTGCTCATAAGTAAAAATATCAAAAAGTGGTCTTCTGCACTATATTCTAGGCATTTGAAATTAACTAAAACGCGCGAAAAAACATTAAAAAAAATTTAAAAATTTTTGTAAATTTTTTGAACAAAATTTTTAATTTTTGGAAATTTTTTATACTGTCTCCCATTAGAAAAAAGTCAAAAATTTCGATTTGGACCAAATCGATGATTTTTCGTCCCACTTGCTTATAAGTTAAAATATCAAAAAGTGGTCTTCTGCACTATATTCTAGGCATTTGAAATTAACTAAACGCGCAAAAAAAATAGTAAACAAATTTTTAAAATTTTTTGAAAAAAATGTGAGCAATAATTCTAATTCTTTGTTGTTGTACACTTAAAATTGCTTTGTTTCAGAACAGAAATAGACAACTAAGTATTGTCATTTCTCTTTGGCAAGTCAGTCCGAATAAAAACTATTCTTTCTAACATTCAAGCTGCCGAATAAACATAAACTCGTATAATAATTTTTTGAAATTTTTTATACGGTCCCCCATTAGAAAAAAGTAAAAATTTCGATTTGGGCCAAATCGATAATTTTTCGTCCCACTTGCTTATAAGTTAAAATATCAAAAAGTGGTCTTCTGCACTATATTCTAGGCATTTGAAATTAACTAAAACGCGCGAAAAAAACAGTAAAAAAAATTTTAAATTTTTTGAAATTTTTTATACGGTCCCCCATTAGAAAAAAGTCAAAAATTTCGATTTGGGCCAAATCGATAATTTTTCGTCTCACTTGCTTATAAGTAAAAATATCAAAAAGTGGTCTTCTGCACTACTATATTCTAGGCATTTGAAATTAACTAAAACGCGCGAAAAAAAGAGTAAAAAAAATTTAAAAATTTTTGTAAATTTTTGGAAATTTTGTATACTGTCTCCCATTAGAAAAAAGTCAAAAATTTCGATTTTGGCCAAATCGATAATTTTTCGTCTCACTTGCTTATAAGTAAAAATATCAAAAAGTGGTCTTCTGCACTACTATATTCTAGGCATTTGAAATTAACTAAACGCGCGAAAAAAACAGTAAAAAAAATTTTAAAATTTTTGTAAATTTTTTGAACAAAATTTTTAATTTTTGGAAATTTTTTATACTGTCTCCCATTAGAAAAAAGTCAAAAATTTCGATTTGGACCAAATCGATGATTTTTCGTCCCACTTGCTTATAAGTTAAAATATCAAAAAGTGGTCTTCTGCACTACTATATTCTAGGCATTTGAAATTAACTAAAACGCGCGAAAAAAAGAGTAAAAAAAATTTAAAAATTTTTGTAAATTTTTGGAAATTTTGTATACTGTCTTCAATTAGAAAAAATTCAAAAATTTCGATTTTGGCCAAATCGATAATTTTTCCGCTCACTTACTCATAAGTAAAAATATCCAAAAGTGGTCTTCTGCACTATATTATACGCATTTGAAATTAACTAAACGCGCAAAAAAATAGTAAAAAAATTTTTTTAATTTTTTGAAAAAAATTTAAAATTTTTTGAAATTTTTTATACGGTCCCCCATTAGAAAAAAGTCAAAAATTTCGATTTGGGCCAAATCGATGATTTTTGTCCCACTTGCTTATAAGTTAAAATATCAAAAAGTGGTCTTCTGCACTATATTCTAGGCATTTGAAATTAACTAAAACGCACGAAAAAAACAGCAAAAAAAATTTTTTAATTTTTGGAAATTTTTTGAAAAAAATTTAAAATTTTTTGAAATTTTTTATACGGTCCCCCATTAGAAAAAAGTCAAAAATTTCGATTTGGACCAAATCGATGATTTTTCGTCCCATTTGTTTATAAGTTAAAATATCAAAAAGTGGTCTTCTGCACTATATTCTAGGCATTTGAAATTAACTAAACGCGCAAAAAAATAGTAAACAAATTTTTAAAATTTTTTGAAAAAAATGTGAGCAATAATTCTAATTCTTTGTTGTTGTACACTTAAAATTGCTTTGTTTCAGAACAGAAATAGACAACTAAGTATTGTCATTTCTCTTTGGCAAGTCAGCCCGAATAAAAACTATTCTTTCTAACATTCAAGCTGCCGAATAAACATAAACTCGTATAATAATTTTTTGAAATTTTTTATACGGTCCCCCATTAGAAAAAAGTAAAAAATTTCGATTTGGGCCAAATCGATAATTTTTCGTCCCACTTGCTCATAAGGTAGAATATCAAAAAGTGGTTTTCTGCGGTCGTCTTTATATTATACGCAGTTGAAATTAACTAAACCGCCAAAAAAAACAGTAAAAAAAATTTAAAAATTTTAAATTTTTGAAAATTTTTTATACGGTCCCCCATTAGAAAAAAGTCCAAAATTTCGATTTCGGCCAAATCGATGATTTTTCTTCCCACTTGTTTATAAGTTAAAATATCAAAAAGTGGCCCAAATCGAAATTTTTGACTTTTTTCTAATGGGGGACCGTATAAAAAATTTCCAAAAATTCAAAATTTTTTTCAAAAAATTTCCAAAAATTTAAAAATTTTTCTTACTGTTTTTTTCGCGCGTTTTAGTTAATTTCAAATGCCTAGAATATAGTGCAGGAGACCACTTTTTGATATTTTAACTTATAAGCAAGTGGGACGAAAAATCATCCATTTGGCCCAAATCGAAATTTTTGACTTTTTTCTAATGGGGACCGTATAAAATATTTCCAAAAATTTAAAATTTTTAAATTTTTTTTACTGTTTTTTTTGGCGGTTTAGTTAATTTCAACTGCGTATAATATAAAGACGACCGCAGAAAACCACTTTTTGATGTTCTACCTTATGAGCAAGTGGGACGAAAAATTATCGATTTGGCCCAAATCGAAATTTTTTACTTTTTTCTAATGGGGGACCGTATAAAAAATTTCAAAAAGTTTTAAATTGTTTTAAAAAAATTTCCAAAAATTTTAAAATTTTTTTTACTGTTTTTTTCGCGCGTCTTAGTTAATTTCAAATGCCTAGAATATAGTGCAGAAGACTACTTTTTAATATTTTAAAACAAGTGGGAAGAAAAATCATCGATTTGGCCGAAATCGAAATTTTTGACTTTTTTCTAATGGGGGACCGTATAAAAAATTTTAAAAAATTTAAAATTTTTAAATTTTTTTACTGTTTTTTTTGGCGGTTTAGTTAATTTCAACTGCGTATAATATAAAGACGACCGCAGAAAACCACTTTTTGATATTCTACCTTATGAGCAAGTGGGACGAAAAATTATCGATTTGGCCCAAATCGAAATTTTTTACTTTTTTCTAATGGGGGACCGTATAAAAGATTTCAAAAAATTTAAAATTTTTTTGTTTTTTTCAAAAGATTTGTGCCAAATCGATAATTTTTCGTCCCACTTGCTCATAAGGTAGAATATCAAAAAGTGGTTTTCTGCGGTCGTCTTTATATTATACGCAGTTGAAATTAACTAAACCGCCAAAAAAAACAGTAAAAAAATTTAAAAATTTTAAATTTTTTAAAATTTTTTATACGGTCCCCCATTAGAAAAAAGTCAAAAATTTCGATTTCGGCCAAATCGATGATTTTTCTTCCCACTTGTTTATAAGTTAAAATATTAAAAAGTAGTCTTCTGCACTATATTCTAGGCATTTGAAATTAACTAAGACGCGCGAAAAAAACAGTAAAAAAAATTTTAAAATTTTTGGAAATTTTTTTAAAACAATTTAAAACTTTTTGAAATTTTTTATACGGTCCCCCATTAGAAAAAAGTCAAAAATTTCGATTTGGGCCAAATCGATAATTTTTCGTCCCACTTGTTTATAAGTTAAAATATCAAAAAGTGGTCTTCTGCACTATATTCTAGGCATTTGAAATTAACTAAAACGCGCGAAAAAAAGAGTAAAAAAAATTTTTAAATTTTTGGAAATTTTTTGAAAAAAATTTAAAATTTTTTGAAATTTTTTATACGGTCCCCCATTAGAAAAAAGTCAAAAATTTCGATTTGGGCCAAATCGATAATTTTTTGTCCCACTTGCTCATAAGGTAGAATATCAAAAAGTGGTTTTCTGCGGTCGTCTTTATATTATACGCAGTTGAAATTAACTAAACCGCCAAAAAAAAACAGTAAAAAAAATGTAAAAATTTCTGGAAATTTTTTGAAAAAAATGTTTAATTTTTGGAAATTTTTTATACTGTCCCATTAGAAAAAAGTCAAAAATTTCGATTTGGGCCAAATCGATAATTTTTCGTCTCACTTGCTCATAAGGTAGAATATCAAAAGTGGTTTTCTGCGGTCGTCTTTATATTATACGCAGTTGAAATTAACTAAACCGCCAAAAAAAAACAGTACAAAAAATTTAAAATTTTTGGAAATTTTTTGAAAAAAATTTAAAATTTTTTGAAATTTTTTGAAATTTTTTATACTGTTACGTAATTCCGCTGAAGTACTCCGCTACTTCGGTTCGGATCACTGGATTGTGTAATCGTCAAGAATAATGCACAAAAAGCTCAATGCTTGTAACGGTTTTATTGATTCCAATAACAGATTGCCTATTCCAATCCTTTTGTTACAAAGATTTGCACTATTTTGCAGTTGCAGTTGAATTGTCCTCGGTTGTGATTGCGGTGCTTCACGTTCACTCGTTCGGAATCGATGTTGCACGTTCCCTTGATACTCGGTAACTGACTCGATGTTGCACGTTCAATTATTACTCAAAGACTCACTCTCGACACTGCCGGCGGCCGCTTTTTATACCTGTTACTGTTTCTCGCCAGCTACTGTCGAACATTCTACAACTTCTCGCTCGCCCTGTTTCTGGATTGTACGAGAAAATTCCAATACACAATATTTGTCAGAACTTCGAAACACTTTCGAATCAGAGGTGCTGATATTTGCTAAAGCTTTTGTTTTGCCTATGCTTGTTCAACTGTAACCGTGCACAGGGTGTCCTTTTCTTTAGCTGCCGTAGTATAACCCCCATATTCGTCACACTGCCCTCCTCTTAAACTTGTTCGTTCCGAACAAGGATAGCTTCTTTAGCCTTATAGGGTGCCAGTCTCTCCAAATGGACTACTTTAAGTTTAGCTCTCCTACTGCCGTTCAGCTGTATTCGATATACGACGTCATTCAGGCGCTTGATCACACAGTATGGCCCTTCCCAGTGCGTTTGTAACTTCGGACACAGCCCCTTCTTGCGCTGTGGGTTGTAAAGCATCACCAGTTGCCCTTCTTCAAATCCTTCGGAATTTGCCCTCAAATCATATCTGGCTTTCATCTTGTCACTCATCAACTGCGTGCGTTTCCGCATATATTGGTGTATCCCATCCAATTCCTTTCGCTTGTTGCTCGCAAAGTCATTATCGCCATCGTCAATGGGCTCGCATACCCCAAACTTTAAATCAGCGGGCAGTCGTAAGTCTTCGCCAAATATTGCCTTGGCGGGTGTCGTTGCTGTCGTGTCATGAATTGCTGATCTATAGGCCATCAAGAATAGCGGTATGTGCTCATCCCAGTCCTTTTGGTGGTCGCTTACAACTTTTCTCAGATGCTCTTCCAGAGTGCGATTAAATCTTTCTACCATGCCATCAGATTGGGGGTGCAACGGTGTGGTTCTTGTCTTTCGTATACCAAGCGTGGCGCACATTTCTTTGAAGATGCCCGATTCAAAGTTTCGTCCTTGATCTGAGTGAAGTTCCAGCGGGACTCCAAAGCGACACACCCAATCTTTGATGAAAGCATCTGCACATGTTTTGGCCTCTTGATTCGGTATCGGGTAAACCTCTGGCCATTTGCTGAAGTAGTCGATCACCACCAGAACATACCTGTTGCCACTCTCGCTTATGGGAAACGGTCCGGCAACGTCCATCGCAACTCGCTCAAAAGGTGCTCCCACATTGTATTGGATCATTCTGCCACGGCTGCGTGTTTTGGGTCCTTTAGCGGTGACGCATTCGTCGCATGTCCCAATCCATTCCGCAACAGATTGCTGACATCCTACCCAGTAGAACCGCTTCTTTATCTTCTCCACCGTCTTGGTGATACCCAAATGACCGCCACTCGAACCATTGTGATATGATGACACAATGTCCGTTACTCGCACTTTAGGAACAACAATTAAGTTTCTATGTGCTTTTCCGTCTTCGCTTTCCCATATTCGATGCAAGCATCCATCGCGTAGTTGTAAACTCTGCCACTGTGCCCAGTATACTTTGGTGATGGCGCTTTCACATGCTATTTCTTCGAATGTTGGCCGTACATCTCTTTCCTTGTAGTCCATTATTTTCGCCAGATCTGGATCATTTCTTTGCTCGGTTCTTATTCGCTCTGCTGTCCATTGTTCTTCCGGCAAGACACTGAGCAAACGAATATCGAGTCGTCCTTATTTTTCCTCTGCTCTGGAACAATGCCTGCAT
This sequence comes from Neria commutata, assembly GCA_963457695.1. Taxonomy (NCBI): domain Eukaryota; kingdom Metazoa; phylum Arthropoda; class Insecta; order Diptera; family Micropezidae; genus Neria; species Neria commutata. Next base: position 37,748,202 of record OY735246.1, read on the forward strand.
TCTGTATTGCAGGGCCGTCTAGATAGTGCATCGGCGTTTCCATGCAGTCTTCCCTTGCGATGCTCAATTTCAAAATCGTAACTTTGCAACCGTTCGATCCATCGAGCAATTTGGCCTTCAGGGTCCTTGAACTGCAGCAACCACCTGAGTGCCGCATGATCCGTTCTTAACAGGAACGGCTGCCCGAAGAGATACTTGTGGAAATGTTTAACGCTGTCCACCACGGCTAGCAACTCTCTTCTAGTGACGCAGTAATTTCTTTCCGGTTTTGCTAGAGTCGTGCTGTAGTAAGCGATTACCCGTTCCTCGCCTTCGATGACTTGTGAGAGGACTCCTCCAATTCCGGTAGCACTTGCATCCGTGTCCAATATAAATTTTTCGCCAGGAATCGGGTATGCTAGTATAGGCGCTGTGTAAAGTCGTTCCTTTAGCTTTTGGAAGGCCTCTTCCTGCTCGTTCCTCCATTCGAATGGATGATTCTTCTTCGTCAGTTCATGTAGGCTGCTTGCAATAGACGCGAATGCTGGAACAAATCGCCTGTAATACGTGCATAGCCCTAGGAAGCTGCGCAATTCATGTAAATTCTTTGGAGTGGGCCACTCCTTCACAACAGCGATTTTGTCTTCATCCGTGTGTATTCCTTCCGCAGTTACGCGATGTCCGAGGTATTTAACTTCTTGCTTAAACAGCGAGCATTTCTTCGGACTAAGTCTTAATCGAGCCTCGTTGATTCTTTGAAATACTTCTCCTAAGTTCTTTAGGTGGTCATCGAAGTCCTTGCCCATTACAATGATGTCGTCCAAATAAACCAAGCAAGTCTTCCAATTTAGACCTTTCAGCACACGTTCCATTAAGCGTTCGAACGTGGCCGGTGCGTTGCACAGTCCGAAAGGCATCACCAAAAATTGCCACAGTTATGGAGATATAACTGAAAGCTGTCTTTTCTTTGTCGCTCTTATCCATTTCAACTTGCCAATATCCACTTTGTAAATCAAGTGTGGAAAACCATTTGGTTCCCGAGAGCGTGTCCAAGGTGTCGTCAATTCTTGGCAATGGATAGCTGTCCTTTTTGGTGGCATCGTTCAGCTTACGGTAGTCCACACAAAATCGTGTGCTGCCATCCTTCTTCTTCACTAGCACTACGGGAGAACTCCAAGGACTAGAGGATGGCTCAATGACTTTGTTGCGTTGCATTTCCTCCACCAGCGCATTAACTTCCTCCCTTTTAGCAAGTGGTACTCGTCGCGGAGGTTGACGGAGGGGTTTCGCATTGCCAGTGTTGATTTTGTGTTTCACCATCGCCGTTCTCCCTTCGTTTGCCGCTGATGGAAATATGTCCCGATGTTTTTCCAGCAGTTGCTGCGCTTTTACGTTGTGTTCGGTAGAAAGGTCCGAAGTCCAGGCGTTGATTAAGCTTCGTAGCTGGTTTTCTTTTTCGCGTGTCGGATTTTGCTTGGTTGCACGTTCCGCTTCACAATTGACAATGGTTGTAACTTGGTGGCATTGTCCAATAATGGTTCCCGTTTTGATTAGTTTCGCCGAATTGGCCAAATTTAGAATTCGGACTGGTATTAGATTGTTGGTTTGCGCGTTCACGAGGGTCTTTCCGACTATGATGTTATTTATCGGTGTCTTGGTGTCGGCTTCAATCATCCACAACGAGTTGCTCCCACCTCCTCCATTTACTTGAGCCCAAATCACAGCGTCTGAGTTAGCTGGAATAGTTGCTTGCTCTGTCATTACCACTTGATGCACGAACGCTTGGTTTTCTCCGATCTTTAGTGGCATTTCCGTATTTCCGTATCGCAGCACTCTTTCCCGCAAGTCCAACGTGAATCCATTCCGCATCATGAAGTCCATTCCCAGAATGAGTTCATCTACGATTTCCGCTACTATGAATTCGTGTTGAACTGACGTTGTACCAATAGTGATTTCTTTTGTGACTTTTCCACGTATTGGTGCATCCTCTCCTGTCGCTGTGCGTAATTTGATTCCAACTAGTGGTTCTGCTTTCTTCACCAAGTCGCTTCTGATGATGGAATGTGATGCTCCTGTGTCCAGGGTCACCGTAAACCATTGGTAATCGATTTGGCCATCTATCGTTAGGCTGTTGTTTTCCCGTCGCAGTTGTGAAATGGAGATTTGGGGACTGCTTGTTGTGTGAGCCAGTTCGCGCCCCTCGAAGCTGGCTCGTTTTAGTTTAACGACGCCTTGCTGCCGCTACCGCTCTGCTCTTTCCGTTCGCCATAGCCCCGTTCTGGTGTACGCGATCTGGATCGCTTCCGACGAAGGCGGCACTCCCGCGCCATGTGACCTGGTTTGTCGCAATTGAAACACCTTCCTGTGAATTTCCTCATCGTTCGGTCCGCTGGCGGGTGTTCTGTTTTGATTGCTTGACACAGAACGTCGTCTTCAGCCTCAACCCTGCGAACTTTGGGTGCAGAATATTGCATAGTGCTGGTCCACGCTGCCTCGTATGTAAGTGCACTGGTAACCGTCTCGGTAAATGTCGCTTTGCTCATCATTATTGCGCTGCGTCTTATTTCTGGATCGCGAATTCCTTCGATGAATGCTTGTATCTTCATCTTTTCCAAGTGTTCACTGCCCAGGTCAGAGTGAGCTAAATGTGCCAGTCGCTCAATGTCCGCTGCGTAGACCTGCAAGCTCTCACCGCTCCTTTGCCTGCGATTCTTCAGCTCGATGTAGTACAGCTGCTTCATGTGCTCGCTACCGTACTTCCTTCCTACCGCACTTATTATGGCCTCATAGCTGCATCTTAGTATTGGTGGAATCGTCTGTAACACCTCGGCTGCTGCTCCTTTCAATGCCACTATCAGAGCCGCTGCCTTTTCTGCGTCGCCCCACCGATTCTGGGCGGCCGTCGTTTCAAACTGCAGTTGGAAGATGTTAAACGCCGTTGTCCCATCGTAGGTAGGTGCTTTGAGTTTCGTACCACTGAATTCTCTTATTTGCGGCAGTGGGCTTTGCAATTGCAGCTCTTGCAGTTGCTCTTGCAATTGTTCTTGCAGTTGCTCTTGCAGCTGCTTTTCCAGATCCGCTTGTATTCTTGCGATTGAATTATCTCGACCTGATTCCATTTTCAGCATTCTCTCATCGAGCGCATTAACTTTTCCTTGCAGCTCGTTCACCTTTCCAGTCTGATTAAGTCACTTCTGACTTAAGTAAATGGAACACGTGGTTTTTATTTATAGTGCGCGGATAGCGCGTTTAATTATAAAAGTAAAATTTCACAATTAAAAGTTCGAAACAAAGTTTCCGAAAAAAAATGAAAAGAATGGAGAACGTCCGTCGCGGTCACTTCTGGATTGATTGTTGATTAGAGCGTGAGAGCGGAACAAAAGGCAAAAGTGACAGCTGGAAAGAAGCGGACTGGAAGTGGATCTTGAGGAGTGGAAAAAGACTTGGAAAATAGAAAAGGTGGGGTTTACACGAAAGGGAACGGAATTGCTCATTGGCGCTTAGCCATTCTGCCCGCCTTGCAGGACTGCAACATATAGTCCCGGATTGGAGGGATGATGCAGCGACTGCTGGAACTGCTCCAAAGCGTCCAGTTCAGGAGCAGTCGGTGAGCTCGCCGCCCGCGAAGCTGCGAAAGCCGTATCCCGACTCCTGGGTGTGAGCACACTTGGCGCCTTAGGGACTCAATTGTGAGCATCCCACGATGGAAGAGTGCACCAGGCTGCGCGGTTGGGACCACGTGTCGTCGGCTGATGTTGCTCGGGCCATCACGATGAGCAAAAAAGGGTGCAATGAGCCATCGCGCCCTTCAGCCTTCCAAAGGATTCCAGCTGCCCGTTGCGTTGGAGTGAGGGCTAGGACATCGTTGTAAATGGGGATTTGAGGCTCAGGGGGAGCACACCATTTATTACCTCTGGAGAATGATGAAGGACGCATAGAGATGTTGGTCTGTTCTTCAAGGGGATGAAGAACTTCGTGTTTCCTTTTCTCCGGAAGTGGAGTGGCACAGAGAGTGCATTTCGGCCAGGCTTCAGGGGGGGTTAGAAGCCGTGCAGCTCGAGCAAAGGAAGAGAACCGTCGGAAGTTGTCGATCCTCTGATTGAAACGTGGAGTTTGAGAGTTGGAGAGGCAGCCCTTTTCTGGAATTGAGCGGTTGGATGCGGAGTTGACCCACCATGGAGCACTATTCCATTTTGGCGATAGCCATTCTGCCGGGGCAAAGAGTTTGCCCCCTGACGGCAGAATTTGTTGCTCCGAAACAATGTTCTCCAATGAATTTTTGTCCAAATTCAGGCGTGAATTTGGTTGGGATTTATGAGGGCGAATCGAAAAGGGATTTTCTATGCCCTCGTATCCGCTCGTCTGAAGGAGTCTTGACGAGCAGCTACAAACTGGGTTGGGATCCCAGTTTTTAGTGGAAATGTCCTGAGGGGTCAGAACATTGTTTTCAGTAGCGGAGGCTTTGGGGATCGCCTCACTACTTACTGTGGTCACAGCGGAAATATTCAGAGGAGTTCTGATTTTGTCGTCGACTGCAATTAGTTCATCCTCGTACTGCGCCTTAAGCGCTTCCCAGGCGAGAGAGAAATTTTCGTCTACCAATGGAAACGGCTTGACGATAGCACCCGCCTTACCCTGGGTTTTGTACCGGAGGTAGTACAATTTCTGAGCGGGAGTCAGTTTTGGGCGATTTGCGTAATTTTCCGTGAACATGTCACGGAAAGACGGCCACTCCTCATCATCTCCGTAGAAGATTTCGGAGTCGGCAGGCGGAACCCGGGGATGGGTATTCGTAGAACATTGAGGTTCTCGAACTGCTGTTTTCTCTTGCAGCGTTACAGGCTTTGGAAATATTGCACTGTGGGTAAGCCTTTTCTCGAGGAGATCAAGAATCTGGGCTTTGCATGTCAGGAAATTCTCGGAGCAGAGATTAAATTTCTGACGCATCGACTCTTTTGAATCATCAGGCAACTCACTGTCGTCACGGGAGAGAACGTCTTTGTGAGCGCTGACAAGTCGAACCCAATTATCATTGAGAGTTTCAAGCTTGACCAACAAAAGAGATTTTTTAAGGTCATCAATCGGGATTGATTGAAACTTTGTGCAAAAGGTAATTAGGAAATCTGATTCGAAATTGAATTTAGAGATCGCGGAATGGATTATTCTCTTCTGAGATATAACCCAAGAGACGCTGGACATTTTTCTATTAGCCCATTTTGGCGATAGCCATCCATAGGTCGCTGGTTCATATCCGGCTCGAAAATGGCTAAGCGCCAATGAGCAATTCCGTTCCCTTTCGTGTAAACCCCACCTTTTCTATTTTCCAAGTCTTTTTCCACTCCTCAAGATCCACTTCCAGTCCGCTTCTTTCCAGCTGTCACTTTTGCCTTTTGTTCCGCTCTCACGCTCTAATCAACAATCAATCCAGAAGTGACCGCGACGGACGTTCTCCATTCTTTTAATTTTTTTTCGGAAACTTTGTTTCGAACTTTTAATTGTGAAATTTTACTTTTATAATTAAACGCGCTATCCGCGCACTATAAATAAAAACCACGTGTTCCATTTACTTAAGTCAGAAGTGACTTAATCATTGGTCCTTCGAGGCTAAACTCGAAGTCGGCGCGTGTGAAAAAACTTTTACTTAAAAAACAGTGAAAAATGGTGCTAAGTGCAAAAGAGAAAATTTACTCTAAATTGTGCAAAAAGGTGCCAGCTTGAAAGCTACGGCTAAAGCCCCTATAAAATATACAAAAAAGAGCTGCACACCTTAAGAGTACTCTAGCTCTGTCCTGATCGAACGGCATACGTAAAAATTCGCACTTAAATTATGCTTAAAAGCATTTGAAATCGTGCACAAATTACTTATACATAAATCTTCTTACATAAACGCTATTTGAATTTCGTGTGCAAAAGTTCGAACAAAACAAATTAGTGCAACAGCTAAGCAGCAGCATATAAACACAACAACAGAGAACTAAGCAGCAGCAGCAGAATCATCTGGAGCAGCAGCAGCAATTATATTCTGGTTGTCCACAATATCCAACCCCCTCACGAAAAAGCCCCTTTTTCCCTCCCCAAAAAAAAAGGGCAAACTGTAAGTAGTTGTCCATATTCTTTCCTTTATTGGCCGGTAACAGCCCGTTACCGAGGAATCACCTCATAATTACCTAAAACTAGGTAGTCATTGGCATATGCAAAAAAAACTGTGCGCCAAATTAAAAATCTCTTTTGTACAAGTTACGGCGAGGCATATTTCCCTGTCTGCAGCGCATCCGGTCTGAATTTTGATACCGTAGAATAGGCCAATATCGCACTTACAGGTGTACGCGCACCGATCGCGAGTACTGGCGACGTGGGAAGCGCCGACGGTGCAAAATCGCATGCACGCGCAAGCCTTCGCTTGCGGGGCCAGCGCTACATGACCAGCCATCGTGGGAAGTGCAGTGCCAGCAGAATCAGGGCTAATATTAAGGTAGATTTAAGTAGAACTTGGAAGCGCTTGTTAGTTTTTAGGTAGCAGCCTTAGAATAAAGACGTTTTTCGGCAAACCTGAACTTACGCTTTTTTTGGGCAAAAGCTCCGCGGAGAAAAATTATAACTGGCGCCCGAGCAGGGACCTGACTTCCTCGATCCTGGTATTCCTGAGCAATCAATTTAAATTAAACAAATAAATTTTTCAGAATATTGCTAAACGGTTACCAGTCGAGTGCGAAGAGATTTGTGCCTTAGTAGGTTGATTGCGATTATAAAAGCAATCGACTAAAAAGGATTTGTCACATTCCTTCCGAAGTCGGTTTCTAAAAGAACGCGGAATGCTAGAATTTTTATTGTGAGTGCAAAAAAAAATTTTAAAAATTGAAAATTTAAATTTAAAAAAAAATTTTGGAAAATTAAAGTGAAATAGCCAACTGAAAGAAGAAATATTAAAAAATATAAACGTTGAGCTAAAAAAAGAAAATTTTTAATTGTTGCAAATAAGTGAGTGGTGTTTGGTGTTCATAGTGCAAACAATACGGAACAGGTGAGTGAATTCTTCTTTTTATTTACTTGGTGTTAGCACGAGATATGGAGGATATAAAGAATTCCCTGACAGAGCTCACAGGAGCTGTCAACCAGATATTAGAGCAACTAAAAAAAGTTGATAGTCGGTTTTTAGAGGTTGAAAAAAAACGCTCTGAGTTAGAAAATGGGTTGCTAGGAGAGATATCGAAAATTAATGTACGTTTGATAGAACTAGAAAATAGCAGAAGCGTGACACAATTAACGGCCCATGAGGAAATATTGCCACTTCAGCCACCTAGAACTGAGGATGAATTGAAGGACATAGGGCGGCTACCGGACAGTGTAAAGGAGTTACGAACCTTTGACGGTAACCCAGTCCGATACATTTCATGGGTTCATAGTGTAGAGACGATTCTAAAGGACTACGAAATTGTGAGAGGCAAGCCAATCTACAGGGCAATTTTGCAAAGCATTAGGCAGAAGATTGTTGGTGCAGCCGATACAGCGCTAGTGTCCTACAATGTTTTCGATGACGAGTGGTCAGCGATTAAAAAGGTACTCTCATTGCACTATGCAGACAAAAGAGACATAAGGACACTGGAGCATCAGCTGAACAGACTGTCACAAGGGACAATGAAGTTGGATGAATTTTACGCCACAGTGAATCACCAATTTTCTTTAATAATCAACAAACTCAAGACGGAAACATACTCTCCAGAGACGATTTCTGTCTTAGTTGAGACATACAGAAATCGTGCTTTAGATATATTCGTTCGCGGACTTAGTCCAGAACTCTCGAGGATGTTAATAATACAGAAGCCCAGAACGTTACCTGAGGCGTACTCGGCTTGCCTCGAGCTTCAAAACGTTAGTCTTCGAAATAATGTAATTCATATCAAAGCACCAAATAGAATCACAATCCCTACGTCTCTGCAGGATCATGGTATAATAAATTCTCTGCCAAAACAAACGAAGCCGTTCGATCGGTTCGTGCCTCGATCAGGTCCACCTAACAGGAGCAACTATCATAATAGTATGCCATCAAATTCGAACCCTCCACCGAGGCCATCTGGGCCCAAACCACCAGAACGTATGGATGTCGACGCATCGCTACAATCGAGGCGGGTAAATTACATGAACTACCCTCAACGATCCAACCCGTTCAAACAAAATCCGCCAAAGAATAATTATTTTCAGAACCAGCAAAGGCTTTTTAACCTGCAAACAGGAGCAGATAGGGAAAATGAGGCTTACGAGGAACAGGGTGAAGAAAATGGTATTGATGAGGTAAATTTTATGACAGATGCCTGTCCAGCGTTCCTTATATAGAGTACATGACCAGAGGCGGGGAAAAACTTAATTTTTTAATTGATACTGGGGCGAACAAAAACTTCATTAGTCCGCACGTGGCTAGCGGTAGCGTCCTCTTGCCTGAACCATTTTTTATACATTCGGCAGGCGGGAATATAAAAATTCGCCGAAAAATTGTTGGAAAATTCTTTGAAGATGTCGGAAATGACTTACCCACAACGTTTTATGTTCTCCCTGGCCTTACTTCTTTCGATGGCATCATTGGAGATGACACGCTGAAACAACTAGAGGCAATAGTCGATAGAAAAAATAATACTCTTCATTTGAAACCAAATATTATCATTCCACTAAACGGTAGGATATCCAAACAGGTCAATCTAGCCATAAACTGCAGCCTGAACTCAAACACTAAGGAAAAAATTCAAAATCTTGTTGGGAAATATAATTCACTTTTCGGGCCTCTGGATGGCAAAGAAATGGCTGCGACATCGGTGAAGGCTGAAATTAGGACAACAACTAACGAGCCAATATATGCAAAGAGTTACCCATATCCTGCATGTATGAGGGCTGAAGTCGAAAAACAGATAGAAGAGCTTCTGTCCGAAAATATTATACGTCCTTCAAAAAGTCCTTATAATTCACCTATTTGGGTCGTTCCAAAAAAACCCAAAGCTACAGGGGAAAAACAATACAGGATGGTGATAGACTTCAAGCGGCTCAACTCGGTAACCGTGCCCGATACTTACCCTATTCCTGATATAACTTCAACTCTTGCTAGTTTGGGCGATGCAAAATATTTTACCACAATCGACTTGACTTCAGGCTTCCATCAAATTCCTATGAAAGTCAGTGACATCCCTAAGACGGCATTTTCTACAATGAATGGTAAATTTGAGTTTTTGAGACTCCCTTTTGGCCTTAAAAATGCACCCGCTATATTTCAAAGAATGATCGATGATGTCTTACACGAACACATAGGCAGAATTTGTTACGTGTATATCGACGATATCATAGTATTTGGCATCGACGAAGACGATCACTTGTGCAATGTTGAAATTGTTTTCTCTCGGCTGCAAGAAGCCAAGTTAAAGGTAAATTTAGAAAAAACACACTTCATGAAAACGGAAGTAGAATTTTTAGGGTATATCGTAGGGTCTGGAGGCATTAAAGCTGACCCAAATAAAGTAATGGCAATTCAAAAACTTCTGCCACCTGAAAACCTGAAAGATTTGAAGAGTTTCTTGGGTATGACTTCGTATTACAGAAGATTCATTCGCGACTATGCAAAGGTCGCGAAACCTCTTACAAACCTTACAAGAGGAGAAAATGCGCAGATAAAGGCGGGTCAGTCTAAAAAGGTGCTTGTCAAGATGGATAATGAAGCGTTAAAAGCGTTCGACGACTTGAAAACTTTGTTAGCGTCCTCCGAAATTTTTCTTTCCCTGACTTTACCAAACCCTTTAACCTTACAACCGATGCCTCGAATGTCGCGATTGGAGCGGTTCTATCACAGGGCGAAATTGGGAAAGATAAGCCTATCGCATACGTTTCACGATCACTTAACAAAACCGAGGAGAATTATGCAGCAAATGAAAAGGAAATGCTAGCCATTGTGTGGGCCTTAGACAACCTCCGTAATTATTTGTATGGTGCAAAAATGGTTAAGATATTCACGGATCACCAACCCCTTACCTTCGCATTAGGTAACAGAAATTATAATGCGAAGCTGAAAAGGTGGAAAGCCCGAATAGAGGAGTATAATCACGAATTGATTTACAAGCCTGGTAAATCGAATTTAGTTGCAGATGCTCTCTCTAGGCTAAAAACAGAACTTAATCATTTAGCTACCGAAGATGATTCAGCCACAGAAACAGCTAGCGAAGGGTATGAACTACATGCAGAGCCTGTTAATGAGCATATTTCTCCACGCGTTGGGGCAGCGGAGCCGACATCGAACATAGACTCTCAATCTAGTTACGGAACGATCCACAGTGCAGACCAGGATTCATCAGACCTAATTCCTCATGTGGAAGTACCGATAAACGTTTTCAGGAATCAGATTATTTTAAAAATAGGAAAAGACCTGTCCGCGCACGAAGCACCTCACCCTGGCTTTACACGCCATTACATCTCAGTAATAGATTGGAACAAAAACAACCTGTCTGTAACGCTTAGTGAAAAATTAAATCCAAATGTTGTGAATGGGATAAAAATTCCGGAGAACTATCTTTCCTTGCTGCAAGAAGTATATCTAGAGTCGTTTTCAAAATACAAAATACGTGTAACCCAAATGGTGGTCGAGGATGTAGCGAACGCAGAACGCAGATTCAACATTATCCAAAATGAACATAAAAGAGCTCATAGAAATGCCAAAGAAAACAAGGAACAGATCCTTGAGAAGTACTTTTTCCCTCGTATGTACGCTCAGATTAGAAAATACGTTTTGGAATGCGAAATCTGCAACACAAGCAAATACGATAGGAATCCGGTCCGACCCAAATTGCAGCTTACGCCCAATCCGCGATATCCCTGCGAAATTCTCCACATGGATATCATAGAAATTCAGAACGAAAAATTTATAAGTTGTATTGACAAATTTACAAAATTCTCTAAACTCTTCCACATTAAGGATAGGTCGGTTTTGCACGTCAGAGATAAATTAATAAAAATCCTACACTATTTTACCGTGCCAAAAATTTTAGTCACTGACAATGAGAAAAGCTTTATTAGTCCTTTAACACAAAATTTTATAAATACCTTGGGGATTGAGTTATATCTTACACCAACACAACGAAGTGAGGTAAACGGACAGGTCGAAAGGCTTCATTCGACAATTATAGAAATATATAGATGTCTCAAGGGAGAATATCCTGACCTTAGTACTAAAGAATTGGTTCATGTAGCGGTGGACCGATACAATAATACAGTTCATTCAGTTACGAAAAAGCGGCCCAGTGACATATTTTTCAACAGGAATGAAAGAATAAACTACCAAGATCTTATCAATGTTCGTGAAAAAATCAATTCAGATTTAAGGGGTTTGGTGCGCAGAAATGTAGCCCTTCAAAACGTAAGGGCAAATTCTAGGCGATTTGAACCAAAAAAGTATAAGAAGGGCGAGGTAATTTTTGTTGCTATCAAGCGAATCAAGGGTAAGAACAAACCTTTGTATCAACGAGAAATCGTAGAAAAAGATAACAAAGTAACCGTGCTAACATCCAGTGGAAGAAGAATTCACAAAGCCCACATTAAAAATTTAAGCCTGGAAAAATAATGAAAATCCGACCCCACTCACGAATCTTGCACTTGCACTCACATATATTAAAAACAAAAAATTCGCATGAAAAGCCTATAGGAAAAAAGAACAGATAGCGGGCTTACGCCTTGCTATGTATTAAATCTTACCTAATCATTATCCTACCCCAAATGATCCTATTGCTCCTGAACTTACCATACACTAATGGAATCCCAAAACATGTCAATGATATTCTTTTGTAATTTTTATAACTAATGAAATTTTTCCTATAACATTTTAATCATTTCCAGATAATATATCAACCAATATATTTTGAAATAATATTTTTCCTCCAATTTCAATTGTACTTTTTAATGATTAAGTAGTTTAGAACATAATTTTATGTAATTTGTACGAAATAGATTTCTACTGGTGGGCACTGCTGACTGCTTCAATGTATTCCACTACGAGGCACCGCTGGTCACGATGCGAGCTGGTAATGGCTGGATAGTGAATGGAAATTTCAAGCTGGTCCATATCATCGACCTCCAATGCTACAGCGACATCATAGCTAATGCGTCGCAAATAGTCCAGGAGCATATTCGGGATACCAGAAGAAGGGAAGTAATCAACTACCATCTGGGCCAGACCGAAGAGCGCCTCAAAGAGCTTCGAGGCCTTGAAGTGAGAAGACCCCGCTCTATAGACTGGATAGGGTCCGCGTGGAAGTGGATCGCGGGCAGCCCAGACGCAGCTGACTGGAACCAAATTCTGCACGAGCAGGATGACATTATCTCTAATAACAATGAGCAGTATAAAATCAACGAGCAGCTGTTTGGCGCGACACGAGACACTGTGAGCAAGATAAATGAAGTCATCGCCAGATATAACAGCGTTGCAGACGAAAAGGATGCGGAGCAGCTTGAGCAGAACACATTGAATCAAGTGCTGATACTTAAAGAAGAGGTGAACGAAATTATCAGGGCAAGTCAGATGGCGAAAGCTGGCATCATCAATAGCAACCTTCTGAATAGGGAAGAGATCGAGAGAATCCTAGCTGAGATGGAGACGCTACCGTATCAAAACGCTATCGAAGCTATCGAGTATGGAAAACCTTCCATGTATTCGAATGGGTCATCGCTCCTGTACGTCATCTCTATGCCTAAGCTGAAGGAGGAGACATACCACTTGCTGATCACCAGGGCTGCCGTCAAGAATGGAAAACAAATCGACCTGCAGTACGACCGAATTCTGATGAGCCAAAGGGAAACGTATGGAATTCAGGGAAATTGCTACTCGATCAGCAATTCGACGATGTGCGAAGAAACGGCAGTAGTGAAGTTGCCGGAAGATAGCTGCGTGCCTAGAATTCTAAAGGGCGGCTATGCCAAATGCAAATCTCGACTGAAGAGGGAGGAAATAATTGAGCTCATTAATGATAATACGATATTCTTATCCAACTTCCAGGGCGAAGCCAGAGCTGAGGGTCACGCTGAGGTTCTGAACGGCACTTACGTCATACAGTTCTCCAATGAAACGGTAATCGTGAATAACCGAACCTTTGTGAGCAGAACCGCTGCCGGAGTGCAGGTATTACCACCCGTTCTTGCCAATGTCTCCCAACAGGAATTACGTTTGGACTTGGAGTATGTTCACGACATCAGCGCCAAAAACATTAAGCATGTCGCGGCACTACGATATAGGCTTGACCTCTCCACGGGCATAAACGTTACATCGCTAGTACTGATTGCATTGGTAGTCGGAATCCTGTGGTGGAAGGTAGCCGGCAGAGCGAACATACCAGCTTTACAAATGCCTCAATTAACACCTACGCCAGCTATCCGTAATTCTCGTTCTCAGCCTTCAGAGGTGAATCTGCGGGACGCAGATATTTGAAGAGGGAGGAGTTACGGCGAGGCATATTTCCCTGTCTGCAGCGCATCCGGTCTGAATTTTGATACCGTAGAATAGGCCAATATCGCACTTACAGGTGTACGCGCACCGATCGCGAGTACTGGCGACGTGGGAAGCGCCGACGCTGCAAAATCGCATGCACGCGCAAGCCTTCGCTTGCGGGGCCAGCGCTACGTGACCAGCCATCGTGGGAAGTGCAGTGCCAGCAGAATCAGGGCTAATATTAAGGTAGATTTAAGTAGAACTTGGAAGCGCTTGTTAGTTTTTAGGTGGCAGCCTTAGAATAAAGACGTTTTTCGGCAAACCTGAACTTACGCTTTTTTTGGGCAAAAGCTCCGCGGAGAAAAATTATAACTTACATAGCACGAACCATTTTCCAATCTCTCACTGCACATTCCAATATACAGTCCACTACTCGTGTGCTCACACACACACACACAAGCGCTCTCGTCGCTCTTGCTCTGCTTATTTTGACAGCAAGAGCAGGTCACTTTGGGAACGCTACCCTACGGCCGGCATTAACGATTCCCACGTTTGCCAATTAAAGTGCCATTGAAAATAAATTTTCACAAAATTGAAAAATTTGACTCTCCCAGTTAAATTAAATAAATTTTATTAAATAAATAAAATCAAATAAATTAAATTTACTCTCAAAAATTTAACAGTATATTTATTCCCTATATTTATACCTAACAGATGATAAATTCCCTATTTATATTTTTTATGCAATATATATAAATATATATAAAGTGAAGCCCTGCATCTCTGCAAAGCCGCTCATATATATATTTACACATATACGTCCAAATACGACAAAAATAACTATTTTTGGTCTAAACAATTATTTAATTATCTGTTACCCTTAGCAGATAAGTTGTGATAAAATTTATTCCCATAACGCTATCTCTAGCGAAATAAATTGTAATTCAAAGTTGCAATAAATTGAGCAATACATCTATAATATCTCGAATAATTCAAATTGCAATTATTAAATTTTTACGCGACCCCAGCGTAAAAATAGGCAATGTTTCACGCTACCTCCAGCGTGAAATTAATTACACCCCTCCACAGGCAATAAATAATTTATCGAAATATTTTACTACGCTACTCTCAGCGTAAAACCAAAATTTTTTCTAAATATTTTCCCACGCTACCTCCAGCGGGAAAATATACTCCACGCGTTCTCAAGCGAATAATTTCACCACCCGTGTGAAATAAATTTCATGAAAGAAAATTTTAATTCAAACGCTTTTTTGAGAAAAAAATTTTTTTTTCTCATACGCTACCTCCAGCGGGAAAAATAAATATCGCTTCCTCTAGCGATACATTTCATACTCTTTATCGAATTGCATTCATAAAATGTCGCATGTCCCTAAAGCGACAAAAGAGGCGATCTCTACAGTCTCCACTCCGAATTACTCCACTACCGGAATCTTCGACGGAGATCTTGCGGATTGGGCTTCTTTCCGTGATATGTTCACGGAAAAGCACATTAAAAATCCGAAGCTATCCCCTGCTCAAAAGCTTTACTACCTTCGATGGGGCACCCAAGGCAAAGCCGGAGCAATCGTTAAACGATACTCGCTCATCAACGAAAACTTTGCTCCCGCGTGGGAAGCCCTTAGAGCGCGCTTCGAAAATAAGCAAAACGCGGCTGAAGAGAATTTCAAAATCTCTCTGGACATTCCTGCTATTCCCACAACCAGTAGTGAGGCGATCCCCAAAGTCTCCACTACTGGAGTAAATTCACTCCCGAATTTCTTCCCACTTGCTTATAAGTTAAAATATCAAAAAGTGGTCTTCTGCACTATATTCTAGGCATTTGAAATTAACTAAAACGCGCGAAAAAAAACAGTAAAAAAAATTTTTTTATTTTTGGAAATTTTTTGAAAAAAATTTAAAATTTTTAGAAATTTTTTATACGGTCCCCCATTAGAAAAAAGTCAAAAATTTCGATTTGGGCCAAATCGATAATTTTTTGTCCCACTTGCTCATAAGGTAGAATATCAAAAAGTGGTTTTCTGCGGTCGTCTTTATATTATACGCAGTTGAAATTAACTAAACCGCCAAAAAAAACAGTAAAAAAAATTTAAAATTTTTGGAAATTTTTTGAAAAAAATTTAAAATTTTTGGAAATATTTTATACGGTCCCCCATTAGAAAAAATTCAAAAATTTCGATTTGGACCAAATCGATGATTTTTCGTCCCACTTGCTTATAAGTTAAAATATCAAAAAGTGGTCTTCTGCACTATATTCTAGGCATTTGAAATTAACTAAAACGCGCGAAAAAAACAGTAAAAAAAATTTTTTAATTTTTGGAAATTTTTTGAAAAAAATTTAAAATTTTTTGAAATTTTTTATACGGTCCCCCATTAGAAAAAAGTCAAAAATTTCGATTTGGACCAAATCGATGATTTTTCGTCCCACTTGCTTATAAGTTAAAATATCAAAAAGTGGTCTTCTGCACTATATTCTAGGCATTTGAAATTAACTAAACGCGCAAAAAAAATAGTTAACAAATTTTTAAAATTTTTTGAAAAAAATTTAAAATTTTTTGAAATCTTTTATACGGTCCCCCATTAGAAAAAATTCAAAAATTTCGATTTGGACCAAATCGATGATTTTTCGTCCCACTTGCTTATAAGTTAAAATATCAAAAAGTGGTCTTCTGCACTATATTCTAGGCATTTGAAATTAACTAAACGCGCAAAAAAAATAGTAAAAAAAATTTTTTTAATTTTTTTAAAAAAATTTAAAATTTTTTGAAATTTTTTATACTGTCCCCCATTAGAAAAAAGTCAAAAATTTCGATTTGGCCCAAATCGATGATTTTTCGTCCCACTTGCTTATAAGTTAAAATATCAAAAAGTGGTCTTCTGCACTATATTCTAGGCATTTGAAATTAACTAAAACGCGCGAAAAAAACAGTAAAAAAAATTTTTTTATTTTTGGAAATTTTTTGAAAAATATTTAAAATTTTTTGAAATTTAAAAAAAAAATTTTTTTGATATTTTAACTTATAAGCAAGTGGGACGAAAAATCATCGATTTGGTCCAAATCGAAATTTTTGAATTTTTTCTAATGGGGGACCGTATAAAAAATTTCAAAAAATTTTAAATATTTTTCAAAAAATTTCCAAAAATAAAAAAATTTTTTTTACTGTTTTTTTCGCGCGTTTTAGTTAATTTCAAATGCCTAGAATATAGTGCAGAAGACCACTTTTTGATATTTTAACTTATAAGCAAGTGGGACGAAAAATCATCGATTTGGGCCAAATCGAAATTTTTGACTTTTTTCTAATGGGGAACAGTATAAAAAATTTCAAAAAATTTTAAATTTTTTTCAAAAAATTAAAAAAATTTTTTTTACTGTTTTTTTCGCGCGTTTTAGTTAATTTCAAATGCCTAGAATATAGTGCAGAAGACCACTTTTTGATATTTTAACTTATAAGCAAGTGGGACGAAAAATCATCGATTTGGCCCAAATCGAAATTTTTGACTTTTTTCTAATAGGGGATCGTATAAAAAATTTCCAAAAATTAAAAGTTTTTTTCAAAAAATTTCCAAAAAATTTTAAAACTTTTTTTACTGTTTTTTTCGCGCGTTTTAGTTAATTTCAAATGCCTAGAATATAGTGCAGAAGACCACTTTTTAATATTTTACCTTATGAGCAAGTGGGACGAAAAATCATCGATTTGGTCCAAATCGAAATTTTTGAATTTTTTCTAATGGGGGACCGTATAAAAAATTTCAAAAAATTTTAAATATTTTTCAAAAAATTTCCAAAAATAAAAAAATTTTTTTTACTGTTTTTTTCGCGCGTTTTAGTTAATTTCAAATGCCTAGAATATAGTGCAGAAGACCACTTTTTGATATTTTAACTTATAAGCAAGTGGGACGAAAAATCATCGATTTGGGCCAAATCGAAATTTTTGACTTTTTTCTAATGGGGGACAGTATAAAAAATTTCAAAAAATTTTAAATTTTTTTCAAAAAATTAAAAAAATTTTTTTTACTGTTTTTTTCGCGCGTTTTAGTTAATTTCAAATGCCTAGAATATAGTGCAGAAGACCACTTTTTGATATTTTAACTTATAAGCAAGTGGGACGAAAAATCATCGATTTGGTCCAAATCGAAATTTTTGAATTTTTTCTAATGGGGGACCGTATAAAAGATTTCAAAAAATTTTAAATTTTTTTCAAAAAATTTTAAAAATTTGTTAACTATTTTTTTTGCGCGTTTAGTTAATTTCAAATGCCTAGAATATAGTGCAGAAGACCACTTTTTGATATTTTAACTTATAAGCAAGTGGGACGAAAAATCATCGATTTGGTCCAAATCGAAATTTTTGACTTTTTTCTAATGGGGGACCGTATAAAAAATTTCAAAAAATTTTAAATTTTTTTCAAAAAATTTCCAAAAATAAAAAAATTTTTTTTACTGTTTTTTTCGCGCGTTTTAGTTAATTTCAAATGCCTAGAATATAGTGCAGAAGACCACTTTTTGATATTTTAACTTATAAGCAAGTGGGACGAAAAATCATCGATTTGGTCCAAATCGAAATTTTTGACTTTTTTCTAATGGGGGACCGTATAAAAAATTTCAAAAAATTTTAAATTTTTTTTACTGTTTTTTTTTGGCGGTTTAGTTAATTTCAACTGCGTATAATATAAAGACGACCGCAGAAAACGACTTTTTGATATTCTACCTTATGAGCAAGTGGGACAAAAAATTATCGATTTGGCCCAAATCGAAATTTTTTAATTTTTTCTAATGGGGGACCGTATAAAAAATTTCAAAAAATTTTAAATTTTTTTTAAAAATTTCAAAAAATTTTAAATATTTTCCAACAAATTTCCAAAAATAAAAAAATTTTTTTTACTGTTTTTTTCGCGCGTTTTAGTTAATTTCAAATGCCTAGAATATAGTGCAGAAGACCACTTTTTGATATTTTAACTTATAAGCAAGTGGGACGAAAAATCATCGATTTGGCCCAAATCGAAATTTTTGACTTTTTTCTAATAGGGGATCGTATAAAAAATTTCCAAAAATTAAAAGTTTTTTTCAAAAAATTTCCAAAAAATTTTAAAACTTTTTTTACTGTTTTTTTCGCGCGTTTTAGTTAATTTCAAATGCCTAGAATATAGTGCAGAAGACCACTTTTTAATATTTTACCTTATGAGCAAGTGGGACGAAAAATTATCGATTTGGCCCAAATCGAAATATTTTACTTTTTCCTAATGGGGGACAGTATAAAAAATTTCAAAAAATTTTAAATTTTTTTACTATTTTTTTTGCGCGTTTAGTTAATTTCAAATGCGTATAATATAGTGCAGAAGACCACTTTTGGATATTTTTACTTATGAGCAAGTGAGACGAAAAATTTTTGACTTTTTTCTAATGGGAGACAGTATAAAAAATTTCCAAAACTTAAACATTTTTTTCAAAAAATTTACAAAAATTTTAAAATTTTTTTTACTGTTTTTTTCGCGCGTTTTAGTTAATTTCAACTGCGTATAATATAAAGACGACCGCAGAAAACGACTTTTTGATATTCTACCTTATGAGCAAGTGGGACAAAAAATTATCGATTTGGCCCAAATCGAAATTTTTTAATTTTTTCTAATGGGGGACCGTATAAAAAATTTCAAAAAATTTTAAATTTTTTTTTAAAAATTTCAAAAAATTTTAAATATTTTCCAAAAAATTTCCAAAAATAAAAAAATTTTTTTTACTGTTTTTTTCGCGCGTTTTAGTTAATTTCAAATGCCTAGAATATAGTGCAGAAGACCACTTTTTGATATTTTAACTTATAAGCAAGTGGGACGAAAAATCATCGATTTGGCCCAAATCGAAATTTTTGACTTTTTTCTAATAGGGGATCGTATAAAAAATTTCCAAAAATTAAAAGTTTTTTTCAAAAAATTTCCAAAAAATTTTAAAACTTTTTTTACTGTTTTTTTCGCGCGTTTTAGTTAATTTCAAATGCCTAGAATATAGTGCAGAAGACCACTTTTTAATATTTTACCTTATGAGCAAGTGGGACGAAAAATTATCGATTTGGCCCAAATCGAAATTTTTTACTTTTTCCTAATG
This sequence comes from Neria commutata, assembly GCA_963457695.1. Lineage (NCBI taxonomy): Eukaryota > Metazoa > Arthropoda > Insecta > Diptera > Micropezidae > Neria > Neria commutata. The sequence goes on from OY735246.1 coordinate 37,767,739, forward strand.
GGGGACCGTATAAAAAATTTCAAAAAATTTTAAATTTTTTTAAAAAAATGTTAAAAATTTTTTTACTATTTTTTTTGCGCGTTTAGTTAATTTCAAATGCCTAGAATATAGTGCAGAAGACTACTTTTTAATTTTTTAACTTATAAACAAGTGGGACGAAAAATCATCGATTTGGCCCAAATCGAAATTTTTGACTTTTTTCTAATGGGGGACCGTATAAAAAATTTCAAAAAATTTCAAAAAATTTTAAATTTTTTTCAAAAAATTTCCAAAAATTTTAAATTTTTTTTACTGTTTTTTTTGGCGGTTTAGTTAATTTCAACTGCGTATAATATAAAGACGACCGCAGAAAACGACTTTTTGATATTCTACCTTATGAGCAAGTGGGACAAAAAATTATCGATTTGGCCCAAATCGAAATTTTTGACTTTTTTCTAATGGGGGACCGTATAAAAAATTTCCAAAAATTTTAAAATTTTGTTTACTGTTTTTTTCGCGCGTTTTAGTTAATTTCAAATGCCTAAAATATAGTGCAGAAGACCACTTTTTGATATTTTAACTTATAAGCAAGTGGGACGAAAAATCATCGATTTGGCCCAAATCGAAATTTTTGACTTTTTTCTAATGGGGGACCGTATAAAAAATTTTCAAAAATTTGAAATTTTTTTCAAAAAATTTCCACAAATTTTTAAATTTTTTTTACTGTTTTTTTTGGCGGTTTAGTTAATTTCAACTGCGTATAATATAAAGACGACCGCAGAAAACGACTTTTTGATATTCTACCTTATGAGCAAGTGGGACAAAAAATTATCGATTTGGCCCAAATCGAAATTTTTGACTTTTTTCTAATGGGGGACCGTATAAAAAATTTCCAAAAATTTTAAAATTTTGTTTACTGTTTTTTTCGCGCGTTTTAGTTAATTTCAAATGCCTAAAATATAGTGCAGAAGACCACTTTTTGATATTTTAACTTATAAGCAAGTGGGACGAAAAATCATCGATTTGGCCCAAATCGAAATTTTTGACTTTTTTCTAATGGGGGACCGTATAAAAAATTTTCAAAAATTTGAAATTTTTTTCAAAAAATTTCCACAAATTTTTAAATTTTTTTTACTGTTTTTTTTGGCGGTTTAGTTAATTTCAACTGCGTATAATATAAAGACGACCGCAGAAAACCACTTTTTGATATTCTACCTTATGAGCAAGTGGGACTAAAAATCATCGATTTGGCCCAAATCGAAATTTTTGACTTTTTTCTAATGGGGGATCGTATAAAAAATTTCCAAAAATTAAAAGTTTTTTTCAAAAAATTTCCAAAAAATTTTAAAACTTTTTTTACTGTTTTTTTCGCGCGTTTTAGTTAATTTCAAATGCCTAGAATATAGTGCAGAAGACCACTTTTTGATATTTTAACTTATAAGCAAGTGGGTCAAAAAATCATCGATTTGGCCCAAATCGAAATTTTTGACTTTTTCCTAATGGGGGACCGTATAAAAAATTTCAAAAAATTTTAAATTTTTTTAAAAAAATGTTAAAAAATTTTTTACTATTTTTTTTGCGCGTTTAGTTAATTTCAAATGCGTATAATATAGTGCAGAAGACCACTTTTGGATATTTTTACTTATGAGCAAGTGAGACGAAAAATTATCGATTTGGCCCAAATCGAAATTTTTGACTTTTTTCTAATGGGGGACCGTATAAAAAATTTTCAAAAATGAAAAATTTTTTTTACTGTTTTTTTCGCGCGTTTTAGTTAATTTCAAATGCCTAGAATATAGTGCAGAAGACCACTTTTTGATATTTTAACTTATAAGCAAGTGGGACAAAAAATCATCGATTTGGCCCAAATCGAAATTTTTGACTTTTTTCTAATGGGGGACCGTATAAAAAATTTCAAAAAATTTTAAATTTTTTTAAAAAAATGTAAAAAATTTTTTTACTATTTTTTTTGCGCGTTTAGTTAATTTCAAATGCGTATAATATAGTGCAGAAGACCACTTTTGGATATTTTTACTTATGAGCAAGTGAGACGAAAAATTATCGATTTGGCCCAAATCGAAATTTTTGACTTTTTTCTAATGGGAGACAGTATAAAAAAATCCAAAAATTTTAAATTTTTTTAAAAAAATTAAAAAAATTTTTTTTACTATTTTTTTTGCGCGTTTAGTTAATTTGGGCCAAATCGATAATTTTTCGTCTCACTTGCTCATAAGTAAAAATATCCAAAAGTGGTCTTCTGCACTATACTATACGCATTTGAAATTAACTAAACGCGCAAAAAAAATAGTAAAAAAAATTTTTTTAATTTTTTTAAAAAAATTTAAAATTTTTGGATTTTTTTATACTGTCTCCCATTAGAAAAAAGTCAAAAATTTCGATTTGGGCCAAATCGAAAATTTTTCGTCTCACTTGCTCATAAGTAAAAATATCCAAAAGTGGTCTTCTGCACTATATTATACGCATTTGAAATTAACTAAACGCGCAAAAAAAATAGTAAAAAAATTTTTTACATTTTTTTAAAAAAATTTAAAATTTTTTGAAATTTTTTATACGGTCCCCCATTAGAAAAAAGTCAAAAATTTCGATTTGGGCCAAATCGATGATTTTTTGTCCCACTTGCTTATAAGTTAAAATATCAAAAAGTGGTCTTCTGCACTATATTCTAGGCATTTGAAATTAACTAAAACGCGCGAAAAAAACAGTAAAAAAAATTTTTCATTTTTGAAAATTTTTTATACGGTCCCCCATTAGAAAAAAGTCAAAAATTTCGATTTGGGCCAAATCGATAATTTTTCGTCTCACTTGCTCATAAGTAAAAATATCCAAAAGTGGTCTTCTGCACTATATTATACGCATTTGAAATTAACTAAACGCGCAAAAAAAATAGTAAAAAATTTTTTAACATTTTTTTAAAAAAATTTAAAATTTTTTGAAATTTTTTATACGGTCCCCCATTAGGAAAAAGTCAAAAATTTCGATTTGGGCCAAATCGATGATTTTTTGACCCACTTGCTTATAAGTTAAAATATCAAAAAGTGGTCTTCTGCACTATATTCTAGGCATTTGAAATTAACTAAAACGCGCGAAAAAAACAGTAAAAAAAGTTTTAAAATTTTTTGGAAATTTTTTGAAAAAAACTTTTAATTTTTGGAAATTTTTTATACGATCCCCCATTAGAAAAAAGTCAAAAATTTCGATTTGGGCCAAATCGATGATTTTTAGTCCCACTTGCTCATAAGGTAGAATATCAAAAAGTGGTTTTCTGCGGTCGTCTTTATATTATACGCAGTTGAAATTAACTAAACCGCCAAAAAAAACAGTAAAAAAAATTTTAAAATTTGTGGAAATTTTTTGAAAAAAATTTCAAATTTTTGAAAATTTTTTATACGGTCCCCCATTAGAAAAAAGTCAAAAATTTCGATTTGGGCCAAATCGATGATTTTTCGTCCCACTTGCTTATAAGTTAAAATATCAAAAAGTGGTCTTCTGCACTATATTTTAGGCATTTGAAATTAACTAAAACGCGCGAAAAAAACAGTAAACAAAATTTTAAAATTTTTGGAAATTTTTTATACGGTCCCCCATTAGAAAAAAGTCAAAAATTTCGATTTGGGCCAAATCGATAATTTTTTGTCCCACTTGCTCATAAGGTAGAATATCAAAAAGTCGTTTTCTGCGGTCGTCTTTATATTATACGCAGTTGAAATTAACTAAACCGCCAAAAAAAAACAGTAAAAAAAATTTAAAATTTTTGGAAATTTTTTGAAAAAAATTTAAAATTTTTTGAAATTTTTTGAAATTTTTTATACGGTCCCCCATTAGAAAAAAGTCAAAAATTTCGATTTGGGCCAAATCGATGATTTTTCGTCTCACTTGCTCATAAGTAAAAATATCCAAAAGTGGTCTTCTGCACTATATTATACGCATTTGAAATTAACTAAACGCGCAAAAAAAATAGTAAAAAAATTTTTAACATTTTTTTAAAAAAATTTAAAATTTTTTGAAATTTTTTATACGGTCCCCCATTAGGAAAAAGTAAAAAATTTCGATTTGGGCCAAATCGATGATTTTTTGACCCACTTGCTTATAAGTTAAAATATCAAAAAGTGGTCTTCTGCACTATATTATACGCATTTGAAATTAACTAAACGCGCAAAAAAAATAGTAAAAAAATTTTTAACATTTTTTTAAAAAAATTTAAAATTTTTTGAAATTTTTTATACGGTCCCCCATTAGAAAAAAGTCAAAAATTTCGATTTGGGCCAAATCGATGATTTTTTGTCCCACTTGCTTATAAGTTAAAATATCAAAAAGTGGTCTTCTGCACTATATTCTAGGCATTTGAAATTAACTAAAACGCGCGAAAAAAACAGTAAAAAAAATTTTAAAATTTTTGTAAATTTTTTGAAAAAAATGTTTAAGTTTTGGAAATTTTTTATACTGTCTCCCATTAGAAAAAAGTCAAAAATTTCGATTTGGGCCAAATCGATAATTTTTCGTCTCACTTGCTCATAAGTAAAAATATCCAAAAGTGGTCTTCTGCACTATACTATACGCATTTGAAATTAACTAAACGCGCAAAAAAAATAGTAAAAAAAATTTTTTTTATTTTTTTAAAAAAATTTAAAATTTTTGGATTTTTTTATACTGTCTCCCATTAGAAAAAAGTCAAAAATTTCGATGATTTTTTGACCCACTTGCTTATAAGTTAAAATATCAAAAAGTGGTCTTCTGCGCTATATTATACGCATTTGAAATTAACTAAACGCGCAAAAAAAATAGTAAAAAAATTTTTAACATTTTTTTAAAAAAATTTAAAATTTTTTTAAATTTTTTATACGGTCCCCCATTAGAAAAAAGTCAAAAATTTCGATTTGGGCCAAATCGATGATTTTTTGTCCCACTTGCTTATAAGTTAAAATATCAAAAAGTGGTCTTCTGCACTATATTCTAGGCATTTGAAATTAACTAAAACGCGCGAAAAAAACAGTAAAAAAAATTTTAAAATTTTTGTAAATTTTTTGAAAAAAATGTTTAAGTTTTGGAAATTTTTTATACTGTCTCCCATTAGAAAAAAGTCAAAAATTTCGATTTGGGCCAAATCGATAATTTTTCGTCTCACTTGCTCATAAGTAAAAATATCCAAAAGTGGTCTTCTGCACTATACTATACGCATTTGAAATTAACTAAACGCGCAAAAAAAATAGTAAAAAAAATTTTTTTATTTTTGGAAATTTTTTGGAAAATATTTAAAATTTTTTGAAATTTTTAAAAAAAAATTTAAAATTTTTTGAAATTTTTTATACGGTCCCCCATTAGGAAAAAGTAAAAAATTTCGATTTGGGCCAAATCGATAATTTTTCGTCCCACTTGCTCATAAGTAAAAATATCCAAAAGTGGTCTTCTGCACTATATTATACGCATTTGAAATTAACTAAACGCGCAAAAAAAAATTAATGGGGGACCGTATAAAAAATTTCAAAAAATTTTAAATTTTTTTTTAAAAATTTCAAAAAATTTTAAATATTTTCCAAAAAATTTCCAAAAATAAAAAAATTTTTTTTACTGTTTTTTTCGCGCGTTTTAGTTAATTTCAAATGCCTAGAATATAGTGCAGAAGACCACTTTTTGATATTTTAACTTATAAGCAAGTGGGACGAAAAATTATCGATTTGGCCCAAATCGAAATTTTTTACTTTTTCCTAATGGGGGACCGTATAAAAAATTTCAAAAAATTTTAAATTTTTTTAAAAAAATGTTAAAAATTTTTTTACTATTTTTTTTGCGCGTTTAGTTAATTTCAAATGCCTAGAATATAGTGCAGAAGACTACTTTTTAATATTTTAACTTATAAACAAGTGGGACGAAAAATCATCGATTTGGCCCAAATCGAAATTTTTGACTTTTTTCTAATGGGGGACCGTATAAAAAATTTCAAAAAATTTCAAAAAATTTTAAATTTTTTTCAAAAAATTTCCAAAAATTTTAAATTTTTTTTACTGTTTTTTTTTGGCGGTTTAGTTAATTTCAACTGCGTATAATATAAAGACGACCGCAGAAAACGACTTTTTGATATTCTACCTTATGAGCAAGTGGGACAAAAAATTATCGATTTGGCCCAAATCGAAATTTTTGACTTTTTTCTAATGGGGGACCGTATAAAAAATTTCCAAAAATTTTAAAATTTTGTTTACTGTTTTTTTCGCGCGTTTTAGTTAATTTCAAATGCCTAAAATATAGTGCAGAAGACCACTTTTTGATATTTTAACTTATAAGCAAGTGGGACGAAAAATCATCGATTTGGCCCAAATCGAAATTTTTGACTTTTTTCTAATGGGGGACCGTATAAAAAATTTTCAAAAATTTGAAATTTTTTTAAAAAAATTTCCACAAATTTTTAAATTTTTTTTACTGTTTTTTTTGGCGGTTTAGTTAATTTCAACTGCGTATAATATAAAGACGACCGCAGAAAACCACTTTTTGATATTCTACCTTATGAGCAAGTGGGACTAAAAATCATCGATTTGGCCCAAATCGAAATTTTTGACTTTTTTCTAATGGGGGATCGTATAAAAAATTTCCAAAAATTAAAAGTTTTTTTCAAAAAATTTCCAAAAAATTTTAAAACTTTTTTACTGTTTTTTTCGCGCGTTTTAGTTAATTTCAAATGCCTAGAATATAGTGCAGAAGACCACTTTTTGATATTTTAACTTATAAGCAAGTGGGTCAAAAAATCATCGATTTGGCCCAAATCGAAATTTTTGACTTTTTCCTAATGGGGGACCGTATAAAAAATTTCAAAAAATTTTAAATTTTTTTAAAAAAATGTTAAAAAATTTTTTACTATTTTTTTTGCGCGTTTAGTTAATTTCAAATGCGTATAATATAGTGCAGAAGACCACTTTTGGATATTTTTACTTATGAGCAAGTGAGACGAAAAATTATCGATTTGGCCCAAATCGAAATTTTTGACTTTTTTCTAATGGGGGACCGTATAAAAAATTTTCAAAAATGAAAAATTTTTTTTACTGTTTTTTTCGCGCGTTTTAGTTAATTTCAAATGCCTAGAATATAGTGCAGAAGACCACTTTTTGATATTTTAACTTATAAGCAAGTGGGACAAAAAATCATCGATTTGGCCCAAATCGAAATTTTTGACTTTTTTCTAATGGGGGACCGTATAAAAAATTTCAAAAAATTTGAAATTTTTTTAAAAAAATGTAAAAAATTTTTTTACTATTTTTTTTGCGCGTTTAGTTAATTTCAAATGCGTATAATATAGTGCAGAAGACCACTTTTGGATATTTTTACTTATGAGCAAGTGAGACGAAAAATTATCGATTTGGCCCAAATCGAAATTTTTGACTTTTTTCTAATGGGAGACAGTATAAAAAAATCCAAAAATTTTAAATTTTTTTAAAAAAATTAAAAAAATTTTTTTTACTATTTTTTTTGCGCGTTTAGTTAATTTCAAATGCGTATAGTATAGTGCAGAAGACCACTTTTGGATATTTTTACTTATGAGCAAGTGAGACGAAAAATTATCGATTTGGCCCAAATTAACTAAACGCGCAAAAAAAATAGTAAAAAAAATTTTTTTCATTTTTTTAAAAAAATTTAAAATTTTTGGATTTTTTTATACTGTCTCCCATTAGAAAAAAGTCAAAAATTTCGATTTGGGCCAAATCGATAATTTTTCGTCTCACTTGCTCATAAGTAAAAATATCCAAAAGTGGTCTTCTGCACTATATTATACGCATTTGAAATTAACTAAACGCGCAAAAAAAATAGTAAAAAAATTTTTTACATTTTTTTAAAAAAATTTAAAATTTTTTGAAATTTTTTATACGGTCCCCCATTAGAAAAAAGTCAAAAATTTCGATTTGGGCCAAATCGATGATTTTTTGTCCCACTTGCTTATAAGTTAAAATATCAAAAAGTGGTCTTCTGCACTATATTCTAGGCATTTGAAATTAACTAAAACGCGCGAAAAAAACAGTAAAAAAAATTTTTCATTTTTGAAAATTTTTTATACGGTCCCCCATTAGAAAAAAGTCAAAAATTTCGATTTGGGCCAAATCGATAATTTTTCGTCTCACTTGCTCATAAGTAAAAATATCCAAAAGTGGTCTTCTGCACTATATTATACGCATTTGAAATTAACTAAACGCGCAAAAAAAATAGTAAAAAATTTTTTAACATTTTTTTAAAAAAATTTTAAATTTTTTGAAATTTTTTATACGGTCCCCCATTAGGAAAAAGTCAAAAATTTCGATTTGGGCCAAATCGATGATTTTTTGACCCACTTGCTTATAAGTTAAAATATCAAAAAGTGGTCTTCTGCACTATATTCTAGGCATTTGAAATTAACTAAAACGCGCGAAAAAAACAGTAAAAAAAGTTTTAAAATTTTTTGGAAATTTTTTGAAAAAAACTTTTAATTTTTGGAAATTTTTTATACGATCCCCCATTAGAAAAAAGTCAAAAATTTCGATTTGGGCCAAATCGATGATTTTTAGTCCCACTTGCTCATAAGGTAGAATATCAAAAAGTGGTTTTCTGCGGTCGTCTTTATATTATACGCAGTTGAAATTAACTAAACCGCCAAAAAAAACAGTAAAAAAAATTTAAAAATTTGTGGAAATTTTTTGAAAAAAATTTCAAATTTTTGAAAATTTTTTATACGGTCCCCCATTAGGAAAAAGTCAAAAATTTCGATTTGGGCCAAATCGATGATTTTTTGACCCACTTGCTTATAAGTTAAAATATCAAAAAGTGGTCTTCTGCACTATATTCTAGGCATTTGAAATTAACTAAAACGCGCGAAAAAAACAGTAAAAAAAGTTTTAAAATTTTTTGGAAATTTTTTGAAAAAAACTTTTAATTTTTGGAAATTTTTTATACGATCCCCCATTAGAAAAAAGTCAAAAATTTCGATTTGGGCCAAATCGATGATTTTTAGTCCCACTTGCTCATAAGGTAGAATATCAAAAAGTGGTTTTCTGCGGTCGTCTTTATATTATACGCAGTTGAAATTAACTAAACCGCCAAAAAAAAACAGTAAAAAAAATTTAAAATTTTTGGAAATTTTTTGAAAAAAATTTAAAATTTTTTGAAATTTTTTGAAATTTTTTATACGGTCCCCCATTAGAAAAAAGTCAAAAATTTCGATTTGGGCCAAATCGATGATTTTTCGTCCCACTTGTTTATAAGTTAAAATATTAAAAAGTAGTCTTCTGCACTATATTCTAGGCATTTGAAATTAACTAAACGCGCAAAAAAAAATTAATGGGGGACCGTATAAAAAATTTCAAAAAATTTTAAATTTTTTTTTAAAAATTTCAAAAAATTTTAAATATTTTCCAAAAAATTTCCAAAAATAAAAAAATTTTTTTTACTGTTTTTTTCGCGCGTTTTAGTTAATTTCAAATGCCTAGAATATAGTGCAGAAGACCACTTTTTGATATTTTAACTTATAAGCAAGTGGGACGAAAAATTATCGATTTGGCCCAAATCGAAATTTTTTACTTTTTCCTAATGGGGGACCGTATAAAAAATTTCAAAAAATTTTAAATTTTTTTAAAAAAATGTTAAAAATTTTTTTACTATTTTTTTTGCGCGTTTAGTTAATTTCAAATGCCTAGAATATAGTGCAGAAGACTACTTTTTAATATTTTAACTTATAAACAAGTGGGACGAAAAATCATCGATTTGGCCCAAATCGAAATTTTTGACTTTTTTCTAATGGGGGACCGTATAAAAAATTTCAAAAAATTTCAAAAAATTTTAAATTTTTTTCAAAAAATTTCCAAAAATTTTAAATTTTTTTTACTGTTTTTTTTTGGCGGTTTAGTTAATTTCAACTGCGTATAATATAAAGACGACCGCAGAAAACGACTTTTTGATATTCTACCTTATGAGCAAGTGGGACAAAAAATTATCGATTTGGCCCAAATCGAAATTTTTGACTTTTTTCTAATGGGGGACCGTATAAAAAATTTCCAAAAATTTTAAAATTTTGTTTACTGTTTTTTTCGCGCGTTTTAGTTAATTTCAAATGCCTAAAATATAGTGCAGAAGACCACTTTTTGATATTTTAACTTATAAGCAAGTGGGACGAAAAATCATCGATTTGGCCCAAATCGAAATTTTTGACTTTTTTCTAATGGGGACCGTATAAAAAATTTTCAAAAATTTGAAATTTTTTTCAAAAAATTTCCACAAATTTTTAAATTTTTTTTACTGTTTTTTTTGGCGGTTTAGTTAATTTCAACTGCGTATAATATAAAGACGACCGCAGAAAACCACTTTTTGATATTCTACCTTATGAGCAAGTGGGACTAAAAATCATCGATTTGGCCCAAATCGAAATTTTTGACTTTTTTCTAATGGGGGATCGTATAAAAAATTTCCAAAAATTAAAAGTTTTTTTCAAAAAATTTCCAAAAAATTTTAAAACTTTTTTACTGTTTTTTTCGCGCGTTTTAGTTAATTTCAAATGCCTAGAATATAGTGCAGAAGACCACTTTTTGATATTTTAACTTATAAGCAAGTGGGTCAAAAAATCATCGATTTGGCCCAAATCGAAATTTTTGACTTTTTCCTAATGGGGGACCGTATAAAAAATTTCAAAAAATTTTAAATTTTTTTAAAAAAATGTTAAAAAATTTTTTACTATTTTTTTTGCGCGTTTAGTTAATTTCAAATGCGTATAATATAGTGCAGAAGACCACTTTTGGATATTTTTACTTATGAGCAAGTGAGACGAAAAATTATCGATTTGGCCCAAATCGAAATTTTTGACTTTTTTCTAATGGGGGACCGTATAAAAAATTTTCAAAAATGAAAAATTTTTTTTACTGTTTTTTTCGCGCGTTTTAGTTAATTTCAAATGCCTAGAATATAGTGCAGAAGACCACTTTTTGATATTTTAACTTATAAGCAAGTGGGACAAAAAATCATCGATTTGGCCCAAATCGAAATTTTTGACTTTTTTCTAATGGGGGACCGTATAAAAAATTTCAAAAAATTTGAAATTTTTTTAAAAAAATGTAAAAAATTTTTTTACTATTTTTTTTGCGCGTTTAGTTAATTTCAAATGCGTATAATATAGTGCAGAAGACCACTTTTGGATATTTTTACTTATGAGCAAGTGAGACGAAAAATTATCGATTTGGCCCAAATCGAAATTTTTGACTTTTTTCTAATGGGAGACAGTATAAAAAAATCCAAAAATTTTAAATTTTTTTAAAAAAATTAAAAAAATTTTTTTTACTATTTTTTTTGCGCGTTTAGTTAATTTCAAATGCGTATAGTATAGTGCAGAAGACCACTTTTGGATATTTTTACTTATGAGCAAGTGAGACGAAAAATTATCGATTTGGCCCAAATTAACTAAACGCGCAAAAAAAATAGTAAAAAAAATTTTTTTCATTTTTTTAAAAAAATTTAAAATTTTTGGATTTTTTTATACTGTCTCCCATTAGAAAAAAGTCAAAAATTTCGATTTGGGCCAAATCGATAATTTTTCGTCTCACTTGCTCATAAGTAAAAATATCCAAAAGTGGTCTTCTGCACTATATTATACGCATTTGAAATTAACTAAACGCGCAAAAAAAATAGTAAAAAAATTTTTTACATTTTTTTAAAAAAATTTAAAATTTTTTGAAATTTTTTATACGGTCCCCCATTAGAAAAAAGTCAAAAATTTCGATTTGGGCCAAATCGATGATTTTTTGTCCCACTTGCTTATAAGTTAAAATATCAAAAAGTGGTCTTCTGCACTATATTCTAGGCATTTGAAATTAACTAAAACGCGCGAAAAAAACAGTAAAAAAAATTTTTCATTTTTGAAAATTTTTTATACGGTCCCCCATTAGAAAAAAGTCAAAAATTTCGATTTGGGCCAAATCGATAATTTTTCGTCTCACTTGCTCATAAGTAAAAATATCCAAAAGTGGTCTTCTGCACTATATTATACGCATTTGAAATTAACTAAACGCGCAAAAAAAATAGTAAAAAATTTTTTAACATTTTTTTAAAAAAATTTTAAATTTTTTGAAATTTTTTATACGGTCCCCCATTAGGAAAAAGTCAAAAATTTCGATTTGGGCCAAATCGATGATTTTTTGACCCACTTGCTTATAAGTTAAAATATCAAAAAGTGGTCTTCTGCACTATATTCTAGGCATTTGAAATTAACTAAAACGCGCGAAAAAAACAGTAAAAAAAGTTTTAAAATTTTTTGGAAATTTTTTGAAAAAAACTTTTAATTTTTGGAAATTTTTTATACGATCCCCCATTAGAAAAAAGTCAAAAATTTCGATTTGGGCCAAATCGATGATTTTTAGTCCCACTTGCTCATAAGGTAGAATATCAAAAAGTGGTTTTCTGCGGTCGTCTTTATATTATACGCAGTTGAAATTAACTAAACCGCCAAAAAAAACAGTAAAAAAAATTTAAAAATTTGTGGAAATTTTTTGAAAAAAATTTCAAATTTTTGAAAATTTTTTATACGGTCCCCCATTAGAAAAAAGTCAAAAATTTCGATTTGGGCCAAATCGATGATTTTTCGTCCCACTTGCTTATAAGTTAAAATATCAAAAAGTGGTCTTCTGCACTATATTTTAGGCATTTGAAATTAACTAAAACGCGCGAAAAAAACAGTAAACAAAATTTTAAAATTTTTGGAAATTTTTTATACGGTCCCCCATTAGAAAAAAGTCAAAAATTTCGATTTGGGCCAAATCGATAATTTTTTGTCCCACTTGCTCATAAGGTAGAATATCAAAAAGTCGTTTTCTGCGGTCGTCTTTATATTATACGCAGTTGAAATTAACTAAACCGCCAAAAAAAACAGTAAAAAAAATTTAAAAATTTGTGGAAATTTTTTGAAAAAAATTTCAAATTTTTGAAAATTTTTTATACGGTCCCCCATTAGAAAAAAGTCAAAAATTTCGATTTGGGCCAAATCGATGATTTTTCGTCCCACTTGCTTATAAGTTAAAATATCAAAAAGTGGTCTTCTGCACTATATTTTAGGCATTTGAAATTAACTAAAACGCGCGAAAAAAACAGTAAACAAAATTTTAAAATTTTTGGAAATTTTTTATACGGTCCCCCATTAGAAAAAAGTCAAAAATTTCGATTTGGGCCAAATCGATAATTTTTTGTCCCACTTGCTCATAAGGTAGAATATCAAAAAGTCGTTTTCTGCGGTCGTCTTTATATTATACGCAGTTGAAATTAACTAAACCGCCAAAAAAAAACAGTAAAAAAAATTTAAAATTTTTGGAAATTTTTTGAAAAAAATTTAAAATTTTTTGAAATTTTTTGAAATTTTTTATACGGTCCCCCATTAGAAAAAAGTCAAAAATTTCGATTTGGGCCAAATCGATGATTTTTCGTCCCACTTGTTTATAAGTTAAAATATTAAAAAGTAGTCTTCTGCACTATATTCTAGGCATTTGAAATTAACTAAACGCGCAAAAAAAATAGTAAAAAAATTTTTAACATTTTTTTAAAAAAATTTAAAATTTTTTGAAATTTTTTATACGGTCCCCCATTAGGAAAAAGTAAAAAATTTCGATTTGGGCCAAATCGATAATTTTTCGTCCCACTTGCTCATAAGGTAAAATATTAAAAAGTGGTCTTCTGCACTATATTCTAGGCATTTGAAATTAACTAAAACGCGCGAAAAAAACAGTAAAAAAAGTTTTAAAATTTTTTGGAAATTTTTTGAAAAAAACTTTTAATTTTTGGAAATTTTTTATACGATCCCCTATTAGAAAAAAGTCAAAAATTTCGATTTGGGCCAAATCGATGATTTTTCGTCCCACTTGCTTATAAGTTAAAATATCAAAAAGTGGTCTTCTGCACTATATTCTAGGCATTTGAAATTAACTAAAACGCGCGAAAAAAACAGTAAAAAAAATTTTTTTATTTTTGGAAATTTTTTGGAAAATATTTAAAATTTTTTGAAATTTTTAAAAAAAAATTTAAAATTTTTTGAAATTTTTTATACGGTCCCCCATTAGAAAAAATTAAAAAATTTCGATTTGGGCCAAATCGATAATTTTTTGTCCCACTTGCTCATAAGGTAGAATATCAAAAAGTCGTTTTCTGCGGTCGTCTTTATATTATACGCAGTTGAAATTAACTAAAACGCGCGAAAAAAACAGTAAAAAAAATTTTAAAATTTTTGTAAATTTTTTGAAAAAAATGTTTAAGTTTTGGAAATTTTTTATACTGTCTCCCATTAGAAAAAAGTCAAAAATTTTTCGTCTCACTTGCTCATAAGTAAAAATATCCAAAAGTGGTCTTCTGCACTATATTATACGCATTTGAAATTAACTAAACGCGCAAAAAAAATAGTAAAAAAATTTAAAATTTTTTGAAATTTTTTATACTGTCCCCCATTAGGAAAAAGTAAAAAATTTCGATTTGGGCCAAATCGATAATTTTTCGTCCCACTTGCTCATAAGGTAAAATATTAAAAAGTGGTCTTCTGCACTATATTCTAGGCATTTGAAATTAACTAAAACGCGCGAAAAAAACAGTAAAAAAAGTTTTAAAATTTTTTGGAAATTTTTTGAAAAAAACTTTTAATTTTTGGAAATTTTTTATACGATCCCCTATTAGAAAAAAGTCAAAAATTTCGATTTGGGCCAAATCGATGATTTTTCGTCCCACTTGCTTATAAGTTAAAATATCAAAAAGTGGTCTTCTGCACTATATTCTAGGCATTTGAAATTAACTAAAACGCGCGAAAAAAACAGTAAAAAAAATTTTTTTATTTTTGGAAATTTTTTGGAAAATATTTAAAATTTTTTGAAATTTTTAAAAAAAATTTAAAATTTTTTGAAATTTTTTATACGGTCCCCCATTAGAAAAAATTAAAAGAAGACCACTTTTTGATATTTTAACTTATAAGCAAGTGGGTCAAAAAATCATCGATTTGGCCCAAATCGAAATTTTTTACTTTTTCCTAATGGGGGACCGTATAAAAAATTTCAAAAAATTTTAAATTTTTTTAAAAAAATGTTAAAAATTTTTTTACTATTTTTTTTGCGCGTTTAGTTAATTTCAAATGCGTATAATATAGTGCAGAAGACCACTTTTGGATATTTTTACTTATGAGCAAGTGAGACGAAAAATTATCGATTTGGCCCAAATCGAAATTTTTGACTTTTTTCTAATGGGAGACAGTATAAAAAATTTCCAAAAATTTTAAATTTTTTTAAAAAAATTTTAAAATTTTTTTTACTATTTTTTTGCGCGTTTAGTTAATTTCAAATGCGTATAATATAGTGCAGAAGACCACTTTTGGATATTTTTACTTATGAGCAAGTGAGACGAAAAATTATCGATTTGGCCCAAATCGAAATTTTTGACTTTTTTCTAATGGGAGACAGTATAAAAAATTTCCAAAACTTAAACATTTTTTTCAAAAAATTTACAAAAATTTTAAAATTTTTTTTACTGTTTTTTTCGCGCGTTTTAGTTAATTTCAAATGCCTAGAATATAGTGCAGAAGACTACTTTTTAATATTTTAACTTATAAACAAGTGGGACGAAAAATCATCGATTTGGCCCAAATCGAAATTTTTGACTTTTTTCTAATGGGGGACCGTATAAAAAATTTCAAAAAATTTCAAAAAATTTTAAATTTTTTTCAAAAAATTTCCAAAAATTTTAAATTTTTTTTACTGTTTTTTTTGGCGGTTTAGTTAATTTCAACTGCGTATAATATAAAGACGACCGCAGAAAACGACTTTTTGATATTCTACCTTATGAGCAAGTGGGACGAAAAATTATCGATTTGGCCCAAATCGAAATTTTTGACTTTTTTCTAATGGGGGACCGTATAAAAAATTTCAAAAAATTTTAAATTTTTTTTAAAAAATGTTAAAAATTTTTTTACTATTTTTTTTGCGCGTTTAGTTAATTTCAAATGCGTATAATATAGTGCAGAAGACCACTTTTGGATATTTTTACTTATGAGCAAGTGAGACGAAAAATTATCGATTTGGCCCAAATCGAAATTTTTGACTTTTTTCTAATGGGAGACAGTATAAAAAATTTCCAAAAATTTTAAATTTTTTTAAAAAAATTTTAAAATTTTTTTTACTATTTTTTTGCGCGTTTAGTTAATTTCAAATGCGTATAATATAGTGCAGAAGACCACTTTTGGATATTTTTACTTATGAGCAAGTGAGACGAAAAATTATCGATTTGGCCCAAATCGAAATTTTTGACTTTTTTCTAATGGGAGACAGTATAAAAAATTTCCAAAACTTAAACCTTTTTTTTCAAAAAATTTACAAAAATTTTAAAATTTTTTTTACTGTTTTTTTCGCGCGTTTTAGTTAATTTCAAATGCCTAGAATATAGTGCAGAAGACTACTTTTTAATATTTTAACTTATAAACAAGTGGGACGAAAAATCATCGATTTGGCCCAAATCGAAATTTTTGACTTTTTTCTAATGGGGGACCGTATAAAAAATTTCAAAAAATTTCAAAAAATTTTAAATTTTTTTCAAAAAATTTCCAAAAATTTTAAATTTTTTTTACTGTTTTTTTTGGCGGTTTAGTTAATTTCAACTGCGTATAATATAAAGACGACCGCAGAAAACGACTTTTTGATATTCTACCTTATGAGCAAGTGGGACAAAAAATTATCGATTTGGCCCAAATCGAAATTTTTGACTTTTTTCTAATGGGGGACCGTATAAAAAATTTCCAAAAAATTTTAAAATTTTGTTTACTGTTTTTTTCGCGCGTTTTAGTTAATTTCAAATGCCTAAAATATAGTGCAGAAGACCACTTTTTGATATTTTAACTTATAAGCAAGTGGGACGAAAAATCATCGATTTGGCCCAAATCGAAATTTTTGACTTTTTTCTAATGGGGGACCGTATAAAAAATTTTCAAAAATTTGAAATTTTTTTCAAAAAATTTCCACAAATTTTTAAATTTTTTTTACTGTTTTTTTGGCGGTTTAGTTAATTTCAACTGCGTATAATATAAAGACGACCGCAGAAAACTACTTTTTGATATTCTACCTTAGTGGGACGAAAAATTATCGATTTGGCCCAAATCTTTTGAAAAAAACAAAAAAATTTTAAAATTTTTTTTACTGTTTTTTTCGCGCGTTTTAGTTAATTTCAAATGCCTAGAATATAGTGCAGAAGACCACTTTTTGATATTTTAACTTATAAGCAAGTGGGACAAAAAATCATCGATTTGGCCCAAATCGAAATTTTTGACTTTTTTCTAATGGGGGACCGTATAAAAAATTTCAAAAAATTTCAAAAAATTTTAAATTTTTTTCAAAAAATTTCCAAAAATTTTAAATTTTTTTTACTGTTTTTTTTGGCGGTTTAGTTAATTTCAACTGCGTATAATATAAAGACGACCGCAGAAAACGACTTTTTGATATTCTACCTTATGAGCAAGTGGGACAAAAAATTATCGATTTGGCCCAAATCGAAATTTTTGACTTTTTTCTAATGGGGGACCGTATAAAAAATTTTCAAAAATTTTAAATTTTTTTCAAAAAATTTCCACAAATTTTTAAATTTTTTTTACTGTTTTTTTTGGCGGTTTAGTTAATTTCAACTGCGTATAATATAAAGACGACCGCAGAAAACTACTTTTTGATATTCTACCTTATGAGCAAGTGGGACGAAAAATTATCGATTTGGCCCAAATCTTTTGAAAAAAACAAAAAAATTTTAAATTTTTTGAAATCTTTTATACGGTCCCCCATTAGAAAAAAGTAAAAAATTTCGATTTGGGTCAAACCAAATCGACCCAAATCGAAATTTTTTACTTTTTTCTAATGGGGGACCGTATAAAAAATTTCCAAAAATTTTAAAATTTTGTTTACTGTTTTTTTCGCGCGTTTTAGTTAATTTCAAATGCCTAAAATATAGTGCAGAAGACCACTTTTTGATATTTTAACTTATAAGCAAGTGGGACTAAAAATCATCGATTTGGCCCAAATCGAAATTTTTGACTTTTTTCTAATGGGGGATCGTATAAAAAATTTCCAAAAATTAAAAGTTTTTTTCAAAAAATTTCCAAAAAATTTTAAAACTTTTTTTACTGTTTTTTTCGCGCGTTTTAGTTAATTTCAAATGCCTAGAATATAGTGCAGAAAACGACTTTTTGATATTCTACCTTATGAGCAAGTGGGACAAAAAATTATCGATTTGGCCCAAATCGAAATTTTTGACTTTTTTCTAATGGGGGACCGTATAAAAAATTTCCAAAAATTTTTAAATTTTGTTTACTGTTTTTTTCGCGCGTTTTAGTTAATTTCAAATGCCTAAAATATAGTGCAGAAGACCACTTTTTGATATTTTAACTTATAAGCAAGTGGGACGAAAAATCATCGATTTGGCCCAAATCGAAATTTTTGCCTTTTTTCTAATGGGGGACCGTATAAAAAATTTTCAAAAATTTGAAATTTTTTTCAAAAAATTTCCACAAATTTTTAAATTTTTTTTACTGTTTTTTTTGGCGGTTTAGTTAATTTCAACTGCGAATAATATAAAGACGACCGCAGAAAACCACTTTTTGATATTCTACCTTATGAGCAAGTGGGACGAAAAATTATCGATTTGGCCCAAATCGAAATTTTTGACTTTTTTCTAATGGGGGACCGTATAAAAAATTTCAAAAAATTTTAAATTTTTTTAAAAAAATGTTAAAAATTTTTTTACTATTTTTTTTGCGCGTTTAGTTAATTTCAAATGCGTATAATATAGTGCAGAAGACCACTTTTGGATATTTTTACTTATGAGCAAGTGAGACGAAAAATTATCGATTTGGCCCAAATCGAAATTTTTGACTTTTTTCTAATGGGAGACAGTATAAAAAATTTCCAAAAATTTTAAATTTTTTTAAAAAAATTTTAAAATTTTTTTTACTATTTTTTTGCGCGTTTAGTTAATTTCAAATGCGTATAATATAGTGCAGAAGACCACTTTTGGATATTTTTACTTATGAGCAAGTGAGACGAAAAATTATCGATTTGGCCCAAATCGAAATTTTTGACTTTTTTCTAATGGGAGACAGTATAAAAAATTTCCAAAACTTAAACATTTTTTTCAAAAAATTTACAAAAATTTTAAAATTTTTTTTACTGTTTTTTTCGCGCGTTTTAGTTAATTTCAAATGCCTAGAATATAGTGCAGAAGACTACTTTTTAATATTTTAACTTATAAACAAGTGGGACGAAAAATCATCGATTTGGCCCAAATCGAAATTTTTGACTTTTTTCTAATGGGGGACCGTATAAAAAATTTCAAAAAATTTCAAAAAATTTTAAATTTTTTTCAAAAAATTTCCAAAAATTTTAAATTTTTTTTACTGTTTTTTTTTGGCGGTTTAGTTAATTTCAACTGCGTATAATATAAAGACGACCGCAGAAAACGACTTTTTGATATTCTACCTTATGAGCAAGTGGGACAAAAAATTATCGATTTGGCCCAAATCGAAATTTTTGACTTTTTTCTAATGGGGGACCGTATAAAAAATTTCCAAAAATTTTTAAATTTTGTTTACTGTTTTTTTCGCGCGTTTTAGTTAATTTCAAATGCCTAAAATATAGTGCAGAAGACCACTTTTTGATATTTTAACTTATAAGCAAGTGGGACGAAAAATCATCGATTTGGCCCAAATCGAAATTTTTGACTTTTTTCTAATGGGGGACCGTATAAAAAATTTGCAAAAATTTGAAATTTTTTTCAAAAAATTTCCACAAATTTTTAAATTTTTTTTACTGTTTTTTTTGGCGGTTTAGTTAATTTCAACTGCGAATAATATAAAGACGACCGCAGAAAACCACTTTTTGATATTCTACCTTATGAGCAAGTGGGACGAAAAATTATCGATTTGGCCCAAATCGAAATTTTTTACTTTTTTCTAATGGGGGACCGTATAATAAATTTCAAAAAATTTCCAAAAATTTTAAAATTTTCTTTACTGTTTTTTTCGCGCGTTTTAGTTAATTTCAAATGCCTAAAATATAGTGCAGAAGACCACTTTTTGATATTTTAACTTATAAGCAAGTGGGACGAAAAATCATCGATTTGGCCCAAATCGAAATTTTTTACTTTTTTCTAATGGGGGACCGTATAATAAATTTCAAAAAATTTCCAAAAATTTTAAAATTTTCTTTACTGTTTTTTTCGCGCGTTTTAGTTAATTTCAAATGCCTAAAATATAGTGCAGAAGACCACTTTTTGATATTTTAACTTATAAGCAAGTGGGACGAAAAATCATCGATTTGGCCCAAATCGAAATTTTTTACTTTTTTCTAATGGGGGACCGTATAAAAAATTTCCAAAAATTAAAAGTTTTTTTCAAAAAATTTCCAAAAAATTTTAAAATTTTTTTGCTGTTTTTTCGCGCGTTTTAGTTAATTTCAAATGCCTAGAATATAGTGCAGAAGACCACTTTTTGATATTTTACCTTATGAGCAAGTGGGACGAAAAATTATCGATTTGACCCAAATCGAAATTTTTTACTTTTTTCTAATGGGGGACCGTATAAAAGATTTCAAAAAATTTAAAATTTTTTTGTTTTTTTCAAAAGATTTGGGCCAAATCGATAATTTTTCGTCCCACTTGCTCATAAGGTAAAATATCAAAAAGTGGTCTTCTGCACTATATTCTAGGCATTTGAAATTAACTAAAACGCGCGAAAAAAACAGTAAAAAAAGTTTTAAAATTATTTGGAAATTTTTTGAAAAAACTTTTAATTTTTGGAAATTTTTTATACGGTCCCCCATTAGAAAAAAGTCAAAAATTTCGATTTGGGCCAAATCGATGATTTTTCGTCCCACTTGCTTATAAGTTAAAATATCAAAAAGTGGTCTTCTGCACTATATTTTAGGCATTTGAAATTAACTAAAACGCGCGAAAAAAACAGTAAAAAAAATTTAAAAATTTTTGGAAATTTTTTGAAATTTTTTATACGGTCCCCCATTAGAAAAAAGTCAAAAATTTCGATTTGGGCCAAATCGATGATTTTTCGTCCCACTTGCTTATAAGTTAAAATATCAAAAAGGTGGTCTTCTGCACTATATTCTAGGCATTTGAAATTAACTAAACGCTAAAAAAAATAGTAAAAAAATTTTTTTTAATTTTTTGAAAAAAATTTAAAATTTTTTGTAATTTTTTATACGGTCCCCCATTAGAAAAAAGTAAAAAATTTCGATTTGGGCCAAATCGATAATTTTTCGTCCCACTTGCTCATAAGGTAAAATATCAAAAAGTGGTCTTCTGCACTATATTTTAGGCATTTGAAATTAACTAAAACGCGCGAAAAAAACAGTAAACAAAATTTTAAAATTTTTGGAAATTTTTTATACGGTCCCCCATTAGAAAAAAGTCAAAAATTTCGATTTGGGCCAAATCGATAATTTTTTGTCCCACTTGCTCATAAGGTAGAATATCAAAAAGTCGTTTTCTGCGGTCGTCTTTATATTATACGCAGTTGAAATTAACTAAACCGCCAAAAAAAAACAGTAAAAAAAATTTAAAATTTTTGGAAATTTTTTGAAAATTATAAAAATTTTTTGAAATTTTTTAAAAAAAATTTAAAATTTTTTGAAATTTTGAAAATTCAAAAATTTCGATTTGGACCAAATCTATGATTTTTCGTCCCACTTGCTTATAAGTTAAAATATCAAAAAGTGGTTTTCTGCGGTCGTCTTTATATTATACGCAGTTGAAATTAACTAAACCGCCAAAAAAAAACAGTTTTAGTTAATTTCAAATGCCTAGAATATAGTGCAGAAGACCACTTTTTGATATTTTAACTTATAAGCAAGTGGGACGAAAAATCATCGATTTGGGCCAAATCGAAATTTTTGACTTTTTTCTAATGGGGGACAGTATAAAAAATTTCCAAAAATTAAAAATTTGTTTACTGTTTTTTTTGGCGGTTTAGTTAATTTCAACTGCGTATAATATAAAGACGACCGCACAAGACCACTTTTTGATATTTTACCTTATAAGCAAGTGGGACGAAAAATCATCGATTTGGTCCAAATCGAAATTTTTGACTTTTTTCTAATGGGGGACCGTATAAAAAATTTCAAAAAATTTCAAAAAATTTTAAATTTTTTTCAAAAAATTTCCAAAAATTTTAAATTTTTTTTACTGTTTTTTTTTGGCGGTTTAGTTAATTTCAACTGCGTATAATATAAAGACGACCGCAGAAAACGACTTTTTGATATTCTACCTTATGAGCAAGTGGGACAAAAAATTATCGATTTGGCCCAAATCGAAATTTTTGACTTTTTTCTAATGGGGGACCGTATAAAAAATTTCCAAAAATTTTAAAATTTTGTTTACTGTTTTTTTCGCGCGTTTTAGTTAATTTCAAATGCCTAAAATATAGTGCAGAAGACCACTTTTTGATATTTTAACTTATAAGCAAGTGGGACGAAAAATCATCGATTTGGCCCAAATCGAAATTTTTGACTTTTTTCTAATGGGGGATCGTATAAAAAATTTCCAAAAATTAAAAGTTTTTTTCAAAAAATTTCCAAAAAATTTTAAAACTTTTTTTGCTGTTTTTTTCGCGCGTTTTAGTTAATTTCAAATGCCTAGAATATAGTGAAAAAGACCACTTTTTGATATTTTACCTTATGAGCAAGTGGGACGAAAAATTATCGATTTGGCGCAAATCGAAATTTTTTACTTTTTCCTAATGGGGGACCGTATAAAAAATTTCAAAAAATTTTAAATTTTTCTAAAAAAAATGTTAAAATTTTTTTTACTATTTTTTTTGCGCGTTTAGTTAATTTCAAATGCGTATAATATAGTGCAGAAGACCACTTTTGGATATTTTTACTTATGAGCAAGTGAGACGAAAAATTATCGATTTGGCCCAAATCGAAATTTTTGACTTTTTTCTAATGGGGGACCGTATAAAAAATTTCAAAAAATTTTAAATTTTTCTAAAAACCGTTTTCTGCGGTCGTCTTTATATTATACGCAGTTGAAATTAACTAAACCGCCAAAAAAAAACAGTAAAAAAAATTTAAAATTTTTGGAAATTTTTTGAAAATTATAAAAATTTTTTGAAATTTTTTAAAAAAAATTTAAAATTTTTTGAAATTTTGAAAATTCAAAAATTTCGATTTGGACCAAATCTATGATTTTTCGTCCCACTTGCTTATAAGTTAAAATATCAAAAAGTGGTTTTCTGCGGTCGTCTTTATATTATACGCAGTTGAAATTAACTAAACCGCCAAAAAAAAACAGTTTTAGTTAATTTCAAATGCCTAGAATATAGTGCAGAAGACCACTTTTTGATATTTTAACTTATAAGCAAGTGGGACGAAAAATCATCGATTTGGGCCAAATCGAAATTTTTGACTTTTTTCTAATGGGGGACCGTATAAAAAATTTCCAAAAATTTTAAAATTTTGTTTACTGTTTTTTTCGCGCGTTTTAGTTAATTTCAAATGCCTAAAATATAGTGCAGAAGACCACTTTTTGATATTTTAACTTATAAGCAAGTGGGACGAAAAATCATCGATTTGGCCCAAATCGAAATTTTCGACTTTTTTCTAATGGGGGATCGTATAAAAAATTTCCAAAAATTAAAAGTTTTTTTCAAAAAATTTCCAAAAAATTTTAAAATTTTTTTTAATATTTTTTTTGCGCGTTTAGTTAATTTCAAATGCGTATAATATAGTGCAGAAGACCACTTTTGGATATTTTTACTTATGAGCAAGTGAGACGAAAAATTATCGATTTGGCCGAAATCGAAATTTTTGACTTTTTTCTAATGGGGGACCGTATAAAAAATTTTCAAAAATTTCCACAAATTTTTAAATTTTTTTTACTGTTTTTTTTTGGCGGTTTAGTTAATTTCAACTGCGTATAATATAAAGACGACCGCAGAAAACCACTTTTTGATATTCTACCTTATGAGCAAGTGGGACGAAAAATTATCGATTTGGCCCAAATCGAAATTTTTGACTTTTTTCTAATGGGGAACCGTATAAAAAATTTTCAAAAATTTCCACAAATTTTTAAATTTTTTTTTACTGTTTTTTTTTGGCGGTTTAGTTAATTTCAACTGCGTATAATATAAAGACGACCGCAGAAAACCACTTTTTGATATTCTACCTTATGAGCAAGTGGGACGAAAAATTATCGATTTGGCGCAAATCGAAATTTTTTACTTTTTCCTAATGGGGGACCGTATAAAAAATTTCAAAAAATTTTAAATTTTTCTAAAAAAAATGTTAAAATTTTTTTTACTATTTTTTTTGCGCGTTTAGTTAATTTCAAATGCGTATAATATAGTGCAGAAGACCACTTTTGGATATTTTTACTTATGAGCAAGTGAGACGAAAAATTATCGATTTGGCCCAAATCGAAATTTTTGACTTTTTTCTAATGGGGGACCGTATAAAAAATTTTCAAAAATTTCCACAAATTTTTAAATTTTTTTTTACTGTTTTTTTTGGCGGTTTAGTTAATTTCAACTGCGTATAATATAAAGACGACCGCAGAAAACCACTTTTTGAAATTCTACCTTATGAGCAAGTGGGACAAAAAATTATCGATTTGACCCAAATCGAAATTTTTGACTTTTTTCTAATGGGGGACCGTATAAAAAATTTCAATCAATCAAAATTTCGTCCCACTTGCTTATAAGTTAAAATATCAAAAAGTGGTCTTCTGCACTATATTCTAGGCATTTGAAATTAACTAAACGCGCGAAAAAAATAGTAAAAAAATTTTTTTTAATTTTTTGAAAAAAATTTAAAATTTTTTGTAATTTTTTATACGGTCCCCCATTAGAAAAAAGTCAAAAATTTCGATTTGGGCCAAATCGATAATTTTTCGTCCCACTTGCTCATAAGGTAAAATATCAAAAAGTGGTCTTCTGCACTATATTTTAGGCATTTGAAATTAACTAAAACGCGCGAAAAAAACAGTAAACAAAATTTTAAAATTTTTGGAAATTTTTTATACGGTCCCCCATTAGAAAAAAGTCAAAAATTTCGATTTGGGCCAAATCGATAATTTTTTGTCCCACTTGCTCATAAGGTAGAATATCAAAAAGTCGTTTTCTGCGGTCGTCTTTATATTATACGCAGTTGAAATTAACTAAACCGCCAAAAAAAAACAGTAAAAAAAATTTAAAATTTTTGGAAATTTTTTGAAAAAAATTTAAAATTTTTTGAAATTTTTTATACGGTCCCCCATTAGAAAAAAGTCAAAAATTTCCATTTGGACAAAATCGATGATTTTTCGTCCCACTTGCTTATAAGGTAAAATATCAAAAAGTGGTCTTGTGCGGTCGTCTTTATATTATACGCAGTTGAAATTAACTAAACCGCCAAAAAAAAACAGTAAAAAAAATTTAACATTTTTGGAAATTTTTTGAAAAAAATTTAAAATTTTGTGAAATTTTTTGAAATTTTTTATACGGTCCCCCATTAGAAAAAAGTCAAAAATTTCGATTTGGACCAAATCGATGATTTTTCGTCCCACTTGCTTATAAGGTAAAATATCAAAAAGTGGTCTTGTGCGGTCGTCTTTATATTATACGCAGTTGAAATTAACTAAACCGCCAAAAAAAACAGTAAAAAAATTTTTAATTTTTGGAAATTTTTTATACTGTCCCCCATTAGAAAAAAGTCAAAAATTTCGATTTGGCCCAAATCGATGATTTTTCGTCCCACTTGCTTATAAGTTAAAATATCAAAAAGTGGTCTTCTGCACTATATTCTAGGCATTTGAAATTAACTAAAACTGTTTTTTTTTGGCGGTTTAGTTAATTTCAACTGCGTATAATATAAAGACGACCGCAGAAAACCACTTTTTGATATTTTAACTTATAAGCAAGTGGGACGAAAAATCATCGATTTGGTCCAAATCGAAATTTTTGAATTTTCAAAATTTCAAAAAATTTTAAATTTTTTTTAAAAAATTTCAAAAAATTTTTATAATTTTCAAAAAATTTCCAAAAATAAAAAAATTTTTTTTATTGTTTTTTTCGCGCGTTTTAGTTAATTTCAAATGCCTAGAATATCCACTTTTTGATATTTTAACTTATAAGCAAGTGGGACGAAAAATCATCGATTTGGGCCAAATCGAAATTTTTGACTTTTTTCTAATGGGGGACAGTATAAAAAATTTCCAAAAATTAAAAATTTTTTTACTGTTTTTTTGGCGGTTTAGTTAATTTCAACTGCGTATAATATAAAGACGACCGCACAAGACCACTTTTTGATATTTTACCTTATAAGCAAGTGGGACGAAAAATCATCGATTTTGTCCAAATGGAAATTTTTTACTTTTTTCTAATGGGGGACCGTATAAAAAATTTCCAAAAATTTTTAAATTTTGTTTACTGTTTTTTTCGCGCGTTTTAGTTAATTTCAAATGCCTAAAATATAGTGCAGAAGACCACTTTTTGATATTTTAACTTATAAGCAAGTGGGACGAAAAATCATCGATTTGGCCCAAATCGAAATTTTTGACTTTTTTCTAATGGGAGACAGTATAAAAAATTTCCAAAAATTTAAAATTTTTTAAAAAAAATTGTAAAAATTTTTTTTACTATTTTTTTGCGCGTTTAGTTAATTTCAAATGCGTATAATATAGTGCAGAAGACCACTTTTGGATATTTTTACTTATGAGCAAGTGGGACGAAAAATCATCGATTTGGCCCAAATCGAAATTTTTGACTTTTTTCTAATGGGGGATCGTATAAAAAATTTCCAAAAATTAAAAGTTTTTTTCAAAAAATTTCCAAAAAATTTTAAAACTTTTTTTACTGTTTTTTTCGCGCGTTTTAGTTAATTTCAAATGCCTAGAATATAGTGCAGAAGACCACTTTTTGATATTTTACCTTATGAGCAAGTGGGACGAAAAATTATCGATTTGGCGCAAATCGAAATTTTTTACTTTTTCCTAATGGGGGACCGTATAAAAAATTTCAAAAAATTTTAAATTTTTCTAAAAAAAATGTTAAAATTTTTTTTCCTATTTTTTTTTGCGCGTTTAGTTAATTTCAAATGCGTATAATATAGTGCAGAAGACCACTTTTGGATATTTTTACTTATGAGCAAGTGAGACGAAAAATTATCGATTTGGCCCAAATCGAAATTTTTGACTTTTTTCTAATGGGGGACCGTATAAAAAATTTTCGAAATGAAAAATTTTTTTCAAAAAATTTACAAAAATTTTAAAATTTTTTTTACTGTTTTTTTCGCGCGTTTTAGTTAATTTCAAATGCCTAGAATATAGTGCAGAAGACCACTTTTTGATATTTTAACTTATAAGCAAGTGGGACAAAAAATCATCGATTTGGCCCAAATCGAAATTTTTGACTTTTTTCTAATGGGGGACCGTATAAAAAATTTCAAAAAATTTTAAATTTTTTTAAAAAAATGTTAAAAATTTTTTTACTATTTTTTTTGCGCGTTTAGTTAATTTCAAATGCGTATAATATAGTTCAGAAGACCACTTTTGGATATTTTTACTTATGAGCAAGTGAGACGAAAAATTATCGATTTGGCCCAAATCGAAATTTTTGACTTTTTTCTAATGGGAGACAGTATAAAAAATTTCCAAAAATTTAAAATTTTTTTAAAAAAATTGTAAAAATTTTTTTTACTATTTTTTTTGCGCGTTTAGTTAATTTCAAATGCGTATAATATAGTGCAGAAGACCACTTTTGGATATTTTTACTTATGAGCAAGTGAGACGAAAAATTATCGATTTGGCCCAAATCGAAATTTTTGACTTTTTTCTAATGGGAGACAGTATAAAAAATTTCCAAAACTTAAACATTTTTTTCAAAAAATTTACAAAAATTTTAAAATTTTTTTTACTGTTTTTTTCGCGCGTTTTAGTTAATTTCAAATGCCTAGAATATAGTGCAGAAGACTACTTTTTAATATTTTAACTTATAAACAAGTGGGACGAAAAATCATCGATTTGGCCCAAATCGAAATTTTTGACTTTTTTCTAATGGGGGACCGTATAAAAAATTTTCAAAAATTTCCACAAATTTTAAAATTTTTTTTACTGTTTTTTTTTGGCGGTTTAGTTAATTTCAACTGCGTATAATATAAAGACGACCGCAGAAAACCACTTTTTGATATTCTACCTTATGAGCAAGTGGGACGAAAAATTATCGATTTGGCCCAAATCGAAATTTTTGACTTTTTTCTAATGGGGGACCGTATAAAAAATTTTCAAAAATGAAAAATTTTTTTCAAAAAATTTACAAAAATTTTAAAATTTTTTTACTGTTTTTTTCGCGCGTTTTAGTTAATTTCAAATGCCTAGAATATAGTGCAGAAGACCACTTTTTGATATTTTAACTTATAAGCAAGTGGGACAAAAAATCATCGATTTGGCCCAAATCGAAATTTTTGACTTTTTTCTAATGGGAGACAGTACAAAAAATTTCCAAAAATTTTAAATTTTTTTAAAAAAATTGTAAAAATTTTTTTTACTATTTTTTTTGCGCGTTTAGTTAATTTCAAATGCGTATAATATAGTGCAGAAGACCACTTTTGGATATTTCTACTTATGAGCAAGTGAGACGAAAAATTATCGATTTGGCCCAAATAGAAATTTTTGACTTTTTTCTAATGGGAGACAGTATAAAAAATTTCCAAAACTTAAACATTTTTTTCAAAAAATTTACAAAAATTTTAAAATTTTTTTTACTGTTTTTTTCGCGCGTTTTAGTTAATTTCAAATGCCTAGAATATAGTGCAGAAGACTACTTTTTAATATTTTAACTTATAAACAAGTGGGACGAAAAATCATCGATTTGGCCCAAATCGAAATTTTTGACTTTTTTCTAATGGGGGACCGTATAAAAAATTTTCAAAAATGAAAAATTTTTTTCAAAAAATTTACAAAAATTTTAAAATTTTTTTACTGTTTTTTTCGCGCGTTTTAGTTAATTTCAAATGCCTAGAATATAGTGCAGAAGACCACTTTTTGATATTTTAACTTATAAGCAAGTGGGACAAAAAATCATCGATTTGGCCCAAATCGAAATTTTTGACTTTTTTCTAATGGGGGACCGTATAAAAAATTTCAAAAAATTTTAAATTTTTTTAAAAAAATGTTAAAAAATTTTTTACTATTTTTTTTGAGCGTTTAGTTAATTTCAAATGCGTATAATATAGTGCAGAAGACCACTTTTGGATATTTTTACTTATGAGCAAGTGAGACGAAAAATTATCGATTTGGCCCAAATCGAAATTTTTGACTTTTTTCTAATGGGGGACCGTATAAAAAATTTTCAAAAATGAAAAATTTTTTTCCAAAAATTTACAAAAATTTTAAAATTTTTTTTACTGTTTTTTTCGCGCGTTTTAGTTAATTTCAAATGCGTATAATATAGTTCAGAAGACCACTTTTGGATATTTTTACTTATGAGCAAGTGAGACGAAAAATTATCGATTTGGCCCAAATCGAAATTTTTGACTTTTTTCTAATGGGAGACAGTATAAAAAATTTCCAAAAATTTAAAATTTTTTAAAAAAAATTGTAAAAATTTTTTTTACTATTTTTTTGCGCGTTTAGTTAATTTCAAATGCGTATAATATAGTGCAGAAGACCACTTTTGGATATTTTTACTTATGAGCAAGTGAGACGAAAAATTATCGATTTGGCCCAAATCGAAATTTTTGACTTTTTTCTAATGGGAGACAGTATAAAAAATTTCCAAAACAAAAATTTTTTTCAAAAAATTTAAAAAAATTTTAAAATTTTTTTTACTGTTTTTTTCGCGCGTTTTAGTTAATTTCAAATGCCTAGAATATAGTGCAGAAGACTACTTTTTAATATTTTAACTTATAAACAAGTGGGACGAAAAATCATCGATTTGGCCCAAATCGAAATTTTTGACTTTTTTCTAATGGGGGACCGTATAAAAAATTTTCAAAAATTTCCACAAATTTTTAAATTTTTTTTTACTGTTTTTTTTTGGCGGTTTAGTTAATTTCAACTGCGTATAATATAAAGGCGACCGCAGAAAACCACTTTTTGATATTCTACCTTATGAGCAAGTGGGACGAAAAATTATCGATTTGGCCCAAATCGAAATTTTTTACTTTTTCCTAATGGGGGACCGTATAAAATATTTCCAAAAATTTTAAATTTTTTTCAAAAAATTTCCAAAAATTTTAAATTTTTTTTACTGTTTTTTTTGGCGGTTTAGTTAATTTCAACTGCGTATAATATAAAGACGACCGCAGAAAACCACTTTTTGAAATTCTACCTTATGAGCAAGTGGGACAAAAAATTATCGATTTGACCCAAATCGAAATTTTTGACTTTTTTCTAATGGGGGACCGTATAAAAAATTTCAATCAATCAAAATTTCGTCCCACTTGCTTATAAGTAAAAATATCAAAAAGTGGTCTTCTGCACTATATTCTAGGCATTTGAAATTAACTAAACGCGCAAAAAAAATAGTAAAAAAATTTTTTTTAATTTTTTGAAAAAAATTTAAAATTTTTTGTAATTTTTTATACGGTCCCCCATTAGAAAAAAGTCAAAAATTTCGATTTGGGCCAAATCGATAATTTTTCGTCCCACTTGCTCATAAGGTAAAATATCAAAAAGTGGTCTTCTGCACTATATTTTAGGCATTTGAAATTAACTAAAACGCGCGAAAAAAACAGTAAACAAAATTTTAAAATTTTTGGAAATTTTTTATACGGTCCCCCATTAGAAAAAAGTCAAAAATTTCGATTTGGGCCAAATCGATAATTTTTTGTCCCACTTGCTCATAAGGTAGAATATCAAAAAGTCGTTTTCTGCGGTCGTCTTTATATTATACGCAGTTGAAATTAACTAAACCGCCAAAAAAAAACAGTAAAAAAAATTTAAAATTTTTGGAAATTTTTTGAAAAAAATTTAAAATTTTTTGAAATTTTTTATACGGTCCCCCATTAGAAAAAAGTCAAAAATTTCGATTTGGACAAAATCGATGATTTTTCGTCCCACTTGCTTATAAGGTAAAATATCAAAAAGTGGTCTTCTGCACTATATTCTAGGCATTTGAAATTAACTAAACGCGCGAAAAAAACAGTAAAAAAAATTTAAAAATTTTGGGAAATTTTTTGAAAAAAATTTTAACATTTTTGGAAATTTTTTATACGGTCCCCCATTAGAAAAAAGTCAAAAATTTCGATTTGGGCCAAATCGATCATTTTTCGTCCCACTTGCTCATAAGGTAAAATATCAAAAAGTGGTCTTCTGCGGTCGTCTTTATATTATACGCAGTTGAAATTAACAAAACGTGCGAAAAAAACAGTAAAAAAAATTTTAACATTTTTGGAAATTTTTTGAAATTTTTTATACGGTCCCCCATTAGAAAAAAGTCAAAAATTTCGATTTGGGCCAAATCGATGATTTTTCGTCCCACTTGCTTATAAATTAAAATATCCAAAAGTGGTCTTCTGCACTATATTCTAGGCATTTGAAATTAACTAAACCGCCAAAAAAAAAACAGTAAAAAAATTAAAAATTTTTGGAAATTTTGTATACGGTCTCCCATTAGAAAAAAGTCAAAAATTTCGATTTGGGCCAAATCGATGATTTTTCGTCCCACTTGCTTATAAGTTAAAATATCAAAAAGGGGTCTTCTGCACTATATTCTAGGCATTTGAAATTAACTAAACGCGCGAAAAAAACAGTAAAAAAAATTTAAAAATTTTGGGAAATTTTTTGAAAAAAATTTGAAATTTTTGGAAATTTTTTATACGGTCCCCCATTAGAAAAAAGTAAAAAATTTCGATTTGGGCCAAATCGATCATTTTTCGTCCCACTTGCTCATAAGGTAAAATATCAAAAAGTGGTCTTCTGCGGTCGTCTTTATATTATACGCAGTTGAAATTAACAAAACGTGCGAAAAAAACAGTAAAAAAAATTTTAACATTTTCGGAAATTTTTTGAAATTTTTTTACGGTCCCCCATTAGAAAAAAGTCAAAAATTTCGATTTGGGCCAAATCGATGATTTTTCGTCCCACTTGCTTATAAGTTAAAATATCC
The DNA here is from genome assembly GCA_963457695.1 of Neria commutata. Taxonomy (NCBI): domain Eukaryota; kingdom Metazoa; phylum Arthropoda; class Insecta; order Diptera; family Micropezidae; genus Neria; species Neria commutata. The sequence goes on from OY735246.1 coordinate 37,799,816, forward strand.
AAAAGTGGTCTTCTGCACTATATTCTAGGCATTTGAAATTAACTAAACCGCCAAAAAAAAAAAACAGTAAAAAAATTAAAAATTTTTGGAAATTTTGTATACGGTCTCCCATTAGAAAAAAGTCAAAAATTTCGATTTGGGCCAAATCGATGAATTTTCGTCCCACTTGCTTATAAGTTAAAATATCAAAAAGTGGTCTTCTGCACTATATTCTAGGCATTTGAAATTAACTAAACGCGCGAAAAAAACAGTAAAAAAAATTTAAAAATTTTTGGAAGTTTTTTGAAAAAAATTTAAAATTTTTGGAAATTTTTTATGCGGTCCCCCATTAGAAAAAAGTCAAAAATTTCGATTTGGGCCAAATCGATAATTTTTCGTCCCACTTGCTCATAAGGTAAAATATCCAAAAGTGGTCTTCTGCGGTCGTCTTTATATTATACGCAGTTGAAATTAACTAAACGTGCGAAAAAAAAACAGTAAAAAAAATTTTTAAAATTTTGGAAATTTTTGGAAAAAAATTAAAAATTTTTGGAAATTTTTTATACGGTCCCCCGTTAGAAAAAAGTCAAAAATTACGATTTGGGCCAAATCGATGATTTTTCGTCCCACTTGCTTATGTTAAAATATTAAAAAGTGGTCTTCTGCAAAAAATTTCGATTTGGGCCAAATCGATGATTTTTCGTCCCACTTGCTTATAAGTTAAAATATCAAAAGGTGGTCTTCTGCACTATATTCTAGGCATTTGAAATTAACTAAAACGCGCGAAAAAACAGTAAAAAAAATTTAAAAATTTTTGGAAATTTTTTTATACGGTCCCCCATTAGAAAAAAGTCAAAAATTTCGATTTGGGCTAAATCGATAATTTTTCGTCTCACTTCCTTATAAGTTAAAATATTCAAAAGTGGTCTTCTGCAATATATTCTAGGCATTTGAAATTAACTAAACGCGCGAAAAAAACAGTAAAAAATGTTAAAAATTTTTGGAAATTTGTTGAAAAAAATTTTAAATTTTTTGAAATTTTTTATACGTTGCCCCATTAGAAAAAAGTCCAAAATTTCGATTTGAAATTAACTAAACGTGCGAAAAAAACTAAAAAAAATTTTAACATTTTTGGAAATTTTTTGAAATTTTTTATACGGTCCCCCATTAGAAAAAAGTCAAACATTTCGATTTGGGCCAAATCGATGATTTTTCGTCCCACTTGCTTATAAGTTAAAATTTCAAAAAGGGGTCTTCTGCACTATATTCTAGGCATTTGAAATTAACTAAACGCGCGAAAAAAACAGTAAAAAAATTTAAAAATTTTGGGAAATTTTTTGAAAAAAATTTGAAATTTTTGGAAATTTTTTATACGGTCCCCCATTAGAAAAAAGTCAAAAATTTCGATTTGGGCCAAATCGATGATTTTTCGTCCCACTTGCTTATGTTAAAATATTAAAAAGTGGTCTTCTGCAAAAAATTTCGATTTGGCCCAAATCGATGATTTTTCGTCCCACTTGCTTATGTTAAAATATTAAAAAGTGGTCTTCTGCAAAAAATTTCGATTTGGCCCAAATCGATGATTTTTCGTCCCACTTGCTTATAAGTTAAAATATCAAAAAGTGGTCTTCTGCACTATATTCTAGGCATTTGAAATTAACTAAAACGCGCGAAAAAAACAGTAAAAAAAATTTTTTTATTTTTGGAAATTTTTTGAAAATTATAAAAATTTTTTGAAATTTTTTAAAAAAAATTTAAAATTTTTTGAAATTTTGAAAATTCAAAAATTTCGATTTGGACCAAATCGATGATTTTTCGTCCCACTTGCTTATAAGTTAAAATATCAAAAAGTGGTTTTCTGCGGTCGTCTTTATATTATACGCAGTTGAAATTAACTAAACCACCAAAAAAAAACAGTTTTAGTTAATTTCAAATGCCTAGAATATAGTGCAGAAGACCACTTTTTAATATTTTAACATAAGCAAGTGGGACGAAAAATTATCGATTTGGCCCAAATCGAAATTTTGGACTTTTTTCTAATGGGAGACAGTATAAAAAATTTCCAAAATTAAACATTTTTTTCAAAAAATTTACAAAAATTTTAAAATTTTTTTTACTGTTTTTTTCGCGCGTTTTAGTTAATTTCAAATGCCTAGAATATAGTGCAGAAGACCACTTTTTGATATTTTAACTTATAAGCAAGTGGGACAAAAAATCATCGATTTGGCCCAAATCGAAATTTTTGACTTTTTTCTAATGGGGGACCGTATAAAAAATTTCAAAAAATTTTAAATTTTTTTTAAAAAATGTTAAAAATTTTTTTACTATTTTTTTTGCGCGTTTAGTTAATTTCAAATGCGTATAATATAGTGCAGAAGACCACTTTTGGATATTTTTACTTATGAGCAAGTGAGACGAAAAATTATCGATTTGGCCCAAATCGAAATTTTTGACTTTTTTCTAATGGGGGACCGTATAAAAAATTTTCAAAAATGAAAAATTTTTTTCAAAAAATTTACAAAAATTTTAAAATTTTTTTTACTGTTTTTTTCGCGCGTTTTAGTTAATTTCAAATGCCTAGAATATAGTGCAGAAGACCACTTTTTGATATTTTAACTTATAAGCAAGTGGGACAAAAAATCATCGATTTGGCCCAAATCGAAATTTTTGACTTTTTTCTAATGGGGGACCGTATAAAAAATTTCAAAAAATTTAAAATTTTTTTAAAAAAATGTTAAAAATTTTTTTACTATTTTTTTTGCGCGTTTAGTTAATTTCAAATGCGTATAATATAGTGCAGAAGACCACTTTTGGATATTTCTACTTATGAGCAAGTGAGACGAAAAATTATCGATTTGGCCCAAATCGAAATTTTTGACTTTTTTCTAATGGGAGACAGTATAAAAAATTTCCAAAACTTAAACATTTTTTTCAAAAAATTTACAAAAATTTTTAAATTTTTTTTACTGTTTTTTTCGCGCGTTTTAGTTAATTTCAAATGCCTAGAATATAGTGCAGAAGACTACTTTTTAATATTTTAACTTATAAACAAGTGGGACGAAAAATCATCGATTTGGCCCAAATCGAAATTTTTGACTTTTTTCTAATGGGGGACCGTATAAAAAATTTTCAAAAATTTCCACAAATTTTAAAATTTTTTTTTACTGTTTTTTTTTGGCGGTTTAGTTAATTTCAACTGCGTATAATATAAAGACGACCGCAGAAAACCACTTTTTGATATTCTACCTTATGAGAAAGTGGGACGAAAAATTATCGATTTGGCCCAAATCGAAATTTTTTACTTTTTTCTAATGGGGGACCGTATAAAATATTTCCAAAAATTTTAAATTTTTTTCAAAAAATTTCCAAAAATTTTAAATTTTTTTTACTGTTTTTTTTGGCGGTTTAGTTAATTTCAACTGCGTATAATATAAAGACGACCGCAGAAAACCACTTTTTGAAATTCTACCTTATGAGCAAGTGGGACAAAAAATTATCGATTTGACCCAAATCGAAATTTTTGACTTTTTTCTAATGGGGGACCGTATAAAAAATTTCAATCAATCAAAATTTCGTCCCACTTGCTTATAAGTTAAAATATCAAAAAGTGGTCTTCTGCACTATATTCTAGGCATTTGAAATTAACTAAACGCGCTAAAAAAACAGTAAAAAATGTTTAAAATTTTTGGAAATTTGTTGAAAAAAATTTAAAATTTTTTGAAATTTTTTAAAAAGTCCAAAATTTCGATTTGGGCCAAATCGATAATTTTTCGTCTCACATGCTCATAAGTAAAAATATCCAAAAGTGGTCTTCTACACTATATTATACGCATTTGAAATTAACTAAACGCGCGAAAAAAACAGTAAAAAAAATTTAAAAATTTTTGGAAATTTTGTGAAAAAAATTTAAAATTTTTGGAAATTTTTTATGCGGTCCCCCATTAGAAAAAAGTCAAAAATTTCGATTTGGGCCAAATCGATAGTTTTTCGTCTCACATGCTCATAAGTAAAAATATCCAAAAGTGGTCTTCTACACTATATTATACGCATTTGAAATTAACTTAAACGCGCGGAAAAAACAGTAAAAAAAATTTAAAAATTTTTGGAAATTTTTTGAAAAAAATGTAAAATTTTTTGAAAAAAATTTAAAATTTTTGGAAATTTTTTATGCGGTCCCCCATTAGAAAAAAGTCAAAAATTTCGATTTGGGCCAAATCGATAGTTTTTCGTCCCACTTGCTTATGTTAAAATATCAAAAAGTGGTCTTCTGCACTATATTCTAGGCATTTGAAATTAACTTAAACGCGCGGAAAAAACAGTAAAAAAAATGTTAAAATTTTTGGAAATTTTTTGAAAAAAATTTAAAATTTTTTGGAAATTTTTTATGCGGTCCCCCATTAGAAAAAAGTCAAAAATTTCGATTTGGGCCAAATCGATAATTTTTCGTCCCACTTGCTTATGTTAAAATATTAAAAAGTGGTCTTCTGCACTATATTCTAGGCATTTGAAATTAACTAAAACGCGCGAAAAAACAGTAAAAAAAATTGTAAAATTTTTGGAAATTTTTTTATACGGTCCCCCATTAGAAAAAAGTCAAAAATTTCGATTTGGGCCAAATCGATAATTTTTCGTCTCACTTCCTTATAAGTTAAAATATTCAAAAGTGGTCTTCTGCAATATATTATACGCATTTGAAATTAACTAAACGCGCGAAAAAAACAGTAAAAAATGTTAAAAATTTTTGGAAATTTGTTGAAAAAAATTTTAAATTTTTTGAAATTTTTTATACGGTCCCCCATTAGAAAAAAGTCAAAAATTTCGATTTGGGCCAAATCGATGATTTTTCGTCCCACTTGCTTATAAGTTAAAATATCAAAAAGTGGTCTTCTGCACTATATTCTAGGCATTTGAAATTAACTAAACGCGCTAAAAAAAACAGTAAAAAATGTTTAAAATTTTTGGAAATTTGTTGAAAAAAATTTTAAATTTTTTGAAATTTTTTATACGGTCCCCCATTAGAAAAAAGTCCAAAATTTCGATTTGGGCCAAATCGATAATTTTTCGTCTCACTTGCTCATAAGTAAAAATATCCATAAGTGGTCTTCTGCACTATATTATACGCATTTGAAATTAACTAAACGCGCGAAAAAAACAGTAAAAAAAATATAAAAATTTTTGGAAATTTTTGGAAATTTTTTATGCGGTCCCCCATTAGAAAAAAGTCAAAAATTTCGATTTGGGCAAAATCGATAGTTTTTCGTCCCACTTGCTTATAAGTTAAAATATCAAAAAAGCGCGAAAAAAACAGTAAAAAAAATTTAAAAATTTTTTAAAATTTTTTGAAACAAATTTTACATTTTTGGAAATTTCTTATACGGTCCCCCATTAGGAAAAAGTCAAAAATTTCGATTTGGGCCAAATCGATAATTTTTCGTCCCACTTGCTCATAAGTTAAAATATCAAAAAGTTGTCTTCTGCACTATATTCTAGGCATTTGAAATTAACTAAAACGCGCGAAAAAAACAGTAAAAAAAATTTTAAAATTTTTTAAAATTTTTTGAAACAAATTTTACATTTTTGGAAATTTCTTATACGGGCCAAATCGATAATTTTTCGTCCCACTTGCTCATAAGTTAAAATATCAAAAAGTTGTCTTCTGCACTATATTCTAGGCATTTGAAATTAACTAAAACGCGCGAAAAAAACAGTAAAAAAAATTTAAAAATTTTTTAAAATTTTTTGAAACAAATTTTACATTTTTGGAAATTTCTTATACGGTCCCCCATTAGGAAAAAGTCAAAAATTTCGATTTGGGCCAAATCGATAATTTTTCGTCCCATTTGCTCATAAGTTAAAATATCAAAAAGTTGTCTTCTGCACTATATTCTAGGCATTTGAAATTAACTAAAACGCGCGAAAAAAACAGTAAAAAAAATTTAAAAATTTTTTAAAATTTTTTGAAACAAATTTTACATTTTTGGAAATTTCTTATACGGTCCCCCATTAGGAAAAAGTCAAAAATTTCGATTTGGGTCAAATCGATAATTTTTCGTCCCACTTGCTCATAAGGTAAAATATCAAAAAGTGTTCTTCTGCGGTCGTCTTTATATTATACGCAGTTGAAATTAACTAAACCGCCAAAAAAAAAACAGTAAAATAATTAAAATTTTTTTGAAATTTTGTATACGGTCTCCCATTAGGAAAAAGTCAAAAATTTCGATTTGGGCCAAATCGATAATTTTTCGTCCCACTTGCTTATAAGTTAAAATATCCAATAGTGGTCTTCTGCACTATATTATACGCATTTGAAATTAACTAAACGCGCGAAAAAAACAGTAAAAAAAATATAAAAATTTTTGGAAATTTTTTGAAAAAAATTTAAAATTTAAAAATTTTTGGAAATTTTTTATGCGGTCCCCCATTAGAAAAAAGTCAAAAATTTCGATTTGGGCCAAATCGATAATTTTTCGTCCCACTTGCTTATAAGTTAAAATATCAAAAAGTGGTCTTCTGCACTATATTATACGCATTTGAAATTAACTAAACGAGCGAAAAAAACAGTAAAAAAAAATTTAAAAATTTTTGGAAATTTTTTGAAAAAAATTTGAAATTTTTGGAAATTTTTTATACGGTCCCCCATTAGAAAAAAGTCAAAAATTTCGATTTGGGCCAAATCGATCATTTTTCGTCCCACTTGCTTATAAGTTAAAATATCCAAAAGTGGTCTTCTGCACTATATTATACGCATTTGAAGTTAACTAAACGCGCGAAAAAAACAGTAAAAAATGTTAAAAAATTTTGGAAATTTGTTGAAAAAAATTTAAAATTTTTGGAAATTTTTTATGCAGTCCCCCATTAGAAAAAAGTCAAAAATTTCGATTTGGGCCAAATCGATAGTTTTTCGTCTCACTTCCTTATAAGTTAAAATATTCAAAAGTGGTCTTCTGCAATATATTCTAGGCATTTGAAATTAACTAAACGCGCGAAAAAAACAGTAAAAAATGTTAAAAATTTTTGGAAATTTGTTGAAAAAAATTTAAAATTTTTGGAAATTTTTTATGCAGTCCCCCATTAGAAAAAAGTCAAAAATTTCGATTTGGGCCAAATCGATAGTTTTTCGTCCCACTTGCTTATAAGTTAAAATATCAAAAAGTGGTCTTCTGCACTATATTCTAGGCATTTGAAATTAACTTAAACGCGCGGAAAAAACAGTAAAAAAAATGTTAAAATTTTTGGAAATTTGTTGAAAAAAATTTTTAAATTTTTTGAAATTTTTTATACGGTCCCCCATTAGAAAAAAGTCAAAAATTTCGATTTCTAGGCATTTGAAATTAACTAAAACGCGCGAAAAAAACAGTAAAAAAAATTTTAAAATTTTTGGAAAAAAATGTTTAATTTTGGAAATTTTTTATACTGTCTCCCATTAGAAAAAAGTCCAAAATTTCGATTTGGGCCAAATCGATAATTTTTCGTCTCACTTGCTCATAAGTAAAAATATCCAAAAGTGGTCTTCTGCACTATATTCTAGGCATTTGAAATTAACTAAAACGCGCGAAAAAAACAGTAAAAAAAATTTAAAAATTTTGGGAAATTTTTTGACAAAAATTTGAAATTTTTGGAAATTTTTTATGCGGTCCCCCATTAGAAAAAAGTCAAAAATTTCGATTTGGGCCAAATCGATCATTTTTCGTCCCACTTCTCATAAGGTAAAATATCAAAAAGTGGTCTTCTGCGGTCGTCTTTATATTATACGCAGTTGAAATTAACTAAACGTGCGAAAAAAACTAAAAAAAATTTTAACATTTTTGGAAATTTTTGGAAATTTTTTATACGGTCCCCCATTAGAAAAAAGTCAAACATTTCGATTTGGGCCAAATCGATGATTTTTCGTCCCACTTGCTCATAAGGTAAAATATCAAAAAGTGGTCTTCTGCGGTCGTCTTTATATTATACGCAGTTGAAATTAACAAAACGTGCGAAAAAAACAGTAAAAAAAATTTTAACATTTTTGGAAATGTTTTATACGGTCCCCCATTAGAAAAAAGTCAAAAATTTCGATTTGGGCCAAATCGATAATTTTTCGTCCCACTTGCTCATAAGGTAAAATATCAAAAAGTGTTCTTCTGCGGTCGTCTTTATATTATACGCAGTTGAAATTAACTAAACCGCCAAAAAAAAAACAGTAAAATAATTAAAATTTTTTTGAAATTTTGTATACGGTCTCCCATTAGAAAAAAGTCAAAAATTTCGATTTGGGCCAAATCGATAATTTTTCGTCTCACTTCCTTATAAGTTAAAATATCAAAAAGTGATCTTCTGCACTATATTATACGCATTTGAAATTAACTAAACGCGCGAAAAAAACAGTAAAAAAAATGTTAAAATTTTTGGAAATTTTTTGAAAAAAATTTTACATTTTTGGAAATGTTTTATACGGTCCCCCATTAGAAAAAAGTCAAAAATTTCGATTTGGGCCAAATCGATGATTTTTCGTCCCACTTGCTTATAAGTTAAAATATCAAAAAGTGGTCTTCTGCACTATATTTTAGGCATTTGAAATTAACTAAAACGCGCGAAAAAAACAGTAAAAAAAATTTAAAAATTTTTGGAAATTTTTTGAAATTTTTTATACGGTCCCCCATTAGAAAAAAGTCAAAAATTTCGATTTGGGCCAAATCGATGATTTTTCGTCCCACTTGTTAATAAGTTAAAATATTAAAAAGTAGTCTTCTGCACTATATTCTAGGCATTTGAAATTAACTAAAACGCGCGAAAAAAACAGTAAAAAAAATTTGGAAATTTTTTTAAATTTTTGGAAATTTTTTATACGGTCCCCCATTAGAAAAAAGTCAAAAATTTCGATTTGGGCCAAATCGATGAATTTTCGTCCCACTTGCTTATAAGTTAAAATATCAAAAAGTGGTCTTCTGCACTATATTTTAGGCATTTGAAATTAACTAAAACGCGCGAAAAAAACAGTAAAAAAAATTTAAAAATTTTTGGAAATTTTTTGAAATTTTTTATACGGTCCCCCATTAGAAAAAAGTCAAAAATTTCGATTTGGGCCAAATCGATGATTTTTCGTCCCACTTGCTTATAAGTTAAAATATCAAAAAGTGGTCTTCTGCACTATATTCTAGGCATTTGAAATTAACTAAAACGCGCGAAAAAAACAGTAAAAAAAATTTGGAAATTTTTTGAAATTTTTTATACGGTCCCCCATTAGAAAAAAGTCAAAAATTTCGATTTGGGCCAAATCGATAATTTTTTGTCCCACTTGCTCATAAGGTAGAATATCAAAAAGTGGTTTTCTGCGGTCGTCTTTATATTATACGCAGTTGAAATTAACTAAACCGCCAAAAAAAAAAAACAGTAAAAAAAATTTAAAATTTTTGGAAATTTTTTGAAAAAAATTTAAAATTTTTTGAAATTTTTTATACGGTCCCCCATTAGAAAAAAGTCAAAAATTTCGATTTAGGCCAAATCGATAATTTTTTGTCCCACTTGGCTCATAAGGTAGAATATCAAAAAGTGGTCTTCTGCGGTCGTCTTTATATTATACGCAGTTGAAATTAACTAAACCGCCAAAAAAAACAGTAAAAAAATTTTTAATTTTTCGAAATTTTTTATACGGTCCCCCATTAGGAAAAAGTAAAAAAATTTCGATTTGGGCCAAATCGATGATTTTTCGTCCCACTTGCTTATAAGTTAAAAAATCAAAAAGTGGTCTTCTGCACTATATTCTAGGCATTTGAAATTAACTAAAACGCACGAAAAAAACAGTAAAAAATTTTTAATTTTTGGAAATTTTTTATACGGTCCCCCATTAGAAAAAAGTCAAAAATTTCGATTTGGACCAAATCGATGATTTTTCGTCCCACTTGCTCAAAAGGTAAAATATCAAAATGTGGTCTTCTGCGGTCGTCTTTATATTATACGCAGTTGAAATTAACTAAACCGCCAAAAAAAACAGTAAACAAATTTTTAATTTTTCGAAATTTTTTATACGGTCCCCGATTAGAAAAAAGTCAAAAATTTCGATTTGGGCCAAATCGATAATTTTTCGTCCCACTTGCTCATAAGGTAAAATATCAAAATGTGGTCTTCTGCGGTCGTCTTTATATTATACGCAGTTGAAATTAACTAAACCGCCAAAAAAAACAGTAAACAAATTTTTAATTTTTCGAAATTTTTTATACGGTCCCCGATTAGAAAAAAGTCAAAAATTTCGATTTGGGCCAAATCGATAATTTTTTGTCCCACTTGCTCATAAGGTAGAATATCAAAAAGTGGTTTTCTGCGGTCGTCTTTATATTATACGCAGTTGAAATTAACTAAACCGCCAAAAAAAAAAAACAGTAAAAAAAATTTAAAATTTTTGGAAATTTTTTGAAAAAAATTTAAAATTTTTTGAAATTTTTTATACGGTCCCCCATTAGAAAAAAGTCAAAAATTTCGATTTAGGCCAAATCGATAATTTTTTGTCCCACTTGCTCATAAGGTAGAATATCAAAAAGTGGTTTTCTGCGGTCGTCTTTATATTATACGCAGTTGAAATTAACTAAACCGCCAAAAAAAACAGTAAAAAAAATTTAAAAATTTTTGGAAATTTTTTGAAAAAAATTTAAAATTTTTGGAAATTAGAAAAAAGTCAAAAATATCGATTTGGGCCAAATCGATGATTTTTCGTCCCACTTGTTTATAAGTTAAAATATTAAAAAGTAGTCTTCTGCACTATATTCTAGGCATTTGAAATTAACTAAAACGCGCGAAAAAAACAGTAAAAAAAATTTTAAAATTTTTGTAAATTTTTGGAAATTTTTTATACGGTCCCCCATTAGAAAAAAGTCAAAAATTTCGATTTGGGCCAAATCGATGATTTTTCGTCCCACTTGCTTATAAGTTAAAATATCAAAAAGTGGTCTTCTGCACTATATTTTAGGCATTTGAAATTAACTAAACGCGCAAAAAAAATAGTAAAAAAATTTTTTACATTTTTTGAAAAAAATTTAAAATTTTTTGAAATTTTTTATACGGTCCCCCATTAGAAAAAAGTCAAAAATTTCGATTTAGGCCAAATCGATAATTTTTTGTCCCACTTGCTCATAAGGTAGAATATCAAAAAGTGGTTTTCTGCGGTCGTCTTTATATTATACGCAGTTGAAATTAACTAAACCGCCAAAAAAAACAGTAAAAAAAATTTAAAAATTTTTGGAAATTTTTTGAAAAAAATTTAAAATTTTTGGAAATTAGAAAAAAGTCAAAAATTTCGATTTGGGCCAAATCGATGATTTTTCGTCCCACTTGTTTATAAGTTAAAATATTAAAAAGTAGTCTTCTGCACTATATTCTAGGCATTTGAAATTAACTAAAACGCGCGAAAAAAACAGTAAAAAAAAATTTAAAATTTTTGTAAATTTTTGGAAATTTTTTATACGGTCCCCCATTAGAAAAAAGTCAAAAATTTCGATTTGAGCCAAATCGATGATTTTTCGTCCCACTTGCTTATAAGTTAAAATATCAAAAAGTGGTCTTCTGCACTATATTTTAGGCATTTGAAATTAACTAAACGCGCAAAAAAAATAGTAAAAAAATTTTTAAAATTTTTTGAAAAAATTTTTTAATTTTTGGAAATTTTTTATACGGTCCCCCATTAGAAAAAAGTCAAAAATTTCGATTTGGGCCAAATCGATGATTTTTCGTCCCACTTGCTTATAAGTTAAAATATCAAAAAGTGGTCTTCTGCACTATATTTTAGGCATTTGAAATTAACTAAAACGCGCGAAAAAAACAGTAAAAAAAATTTTTAAATTTTTGGAAAGTTTTTGAAAAAAATTTAAAATTTTTGGAAATATTTTATACGGTCCCCCATTAGAAAAAAGTCAAAAATTTCGATTTGGACCAAATCGATAATTTTTCGTCTCACTTGCTCATAAGTAAAAATATTAAAAAGTGGTCTTCTGCACTTTATTATACGCATTTGAAATTAACTAAACGCGCAAAAAAAATAGTAAAAAAATTTTTAAAATTTTTTGAAAAAAATTTTAAATTTTTGGAAATTTTTTATACGGTCCCCCATTAGAAAAAAATTAAAAAATTTCGATTTGGGCCAAATCGATGATTTTTTGTCCCACTTGCTTATAAGTTAAAATATTAAAAGTGGTCTTCTGCACTATATTCTAGGCATTTGAAATTAACTAAAACGCGCGAAAAAAACAGTAAAAAAAATTTTTAAATTTTTGGAAATTTTTTGAAAAAAATTTAAAATTTTTTGAAATTTTTGGAAAAAAATGTAAAATTTTTTGAAATTTTTTATACGGTCCCCCATTAGAAAAAAGTCAAAAATTTCGATTTGGACCAAATCGATGATTTTTCGTCCCACTTGCTTATAAGTTAAAATATCAAAAAGTGGTCTTCTGCACTATATTCTAGGCATTTGAAATTAACTAAACGCGCAAAAAAAACAGTAAAAAAAATTTTGTAATTTTTGGAAATTTTTTGAAAAAAATTTAAAATTTTTTGAAATTTTTGGAAAAAAATTTAAAATTTTTTGAAATTTTTTATACGGTCCCCCATTAGAAAAAAGTCAAAAATTTCGATTTGGACCAAATCGATGATTTTTCGTCCCACTTGCTTATAAGTTAAAATATCAAAAAGTGGTCTTCTGCACTATATTCTAGGCATTTGAAATTAACTAAAACGCGCGAAAAAAACAGTAAAAAAAATTTTAAAATTTTTGGAAATTTTTTGAAATTTTTTATACGGTCCCCCATTAGAAAAAAGTCAAAAATTTCGATTTGGGCCAAATCGATGATTTTTCGTCCCACTTGTTTATAAGTTAAAATATCAAAATGTGGTCTTCTGCACTATATTCTAGGCATTTGAAATTAACTAAAACGCGCGAAAAAAACAGTAAAAAAAATTTTAAAATTTTTGGAAATTTTTTGAAATTTTTTATACTGTCTCCCATTAGAAAAAAGTCAAAAATTTCGATTTGGGCCAAATCGATAATTTTTCGTCTCACTTGCTCATAAGTAAAAATATCCAAAAGTGGTCTTCTGCACTTTATTATACGCATTTGAAATTAACTAAACGCGCAAAAAAAATAGTAAAAAAATTTTTGGAAATTTTTTATACGGTCCCCCATTAGAAAAAAATTAAAAAATTTCGATTTGGGCCAAATCGATGATTTTTTGTCCCACTTGCTTATAAGTTAAAATATTAAAAGTGGTCTTCTGCACTATATTCTAGGCATTTGAAATTAACTAAAACGCGCGAAAAAAACAGTAAAAAAAATTTTTTAATTTTTGGAAATTTTTTGAAAAAAATTTAAAATTTTTTGAAATTTTTTATACGGTCCCCCATTAGAAAAAAGTAAAAAATTTCGATTTGGACCAAATCTATGATTTTTCGTCCCACTTGCTTATAAGTTAAAATATCAAAAAGTGGTCTTCTGCACTATATTCTAGGCATTTGAAATTAACTAAACGCGCAAAAAAAACAGTAAAAAAAATTTTTTAATTTTTGGAAATTTTTTGAAAAAAATTTAAAATTTTTTGAAATTTTTGGAAAAAAATTTAAAATTTTTTGAAATTTTTTATACGGTCCCCCATTAGAAAAAAGTCAAAAATTTCGATTTGGACCAAATCGATGATTTTTCGTCCCACTTGCTTATAAGTTAAAATATCAAAAATTGGTCTTCTGCACTATATTCTAGGCATTTGAAATTAACTAAAACGCGCGAAAAAAACAGTAAAAAAAATTTTAAAATTTTTGGAAATTTTTTGAAATTTTTTATACGGTCCCCCATTAGAAAAAAGTCAAAAATTTCGATTTGGGCCAAATCGATGATTTTTCGTCCCACTTGCTTATAAGTTAAAATATCAAAAAGTGGTCTTCTGCACTATATTCTAGGCATTTGAAATTAACTAAAACGCGCGAAAAAAACAGTAAAAAAAATTTTTTAATTTTTGGAAATTTTTTGAAAAAAATTTAAAATTTTTGGAAATTTTTTATACGGTTCCCATTAGAAAAAAGTCAAAAATTTCGATTTTGGCCAAATCGATAATTTTTTGTCCCACTTGCTCATAAGGTATAATATCAAAAAGTGGTTTTCTGCGGTCGTCTTTATATTATACGCAGTTGAAATTAACTAAACCGCCAAAAAAAACAGTAAAAAAAATTTAAAATTTTTGGAAATTTTTTGAAAAAAATTTTAAATTTTTGGAAATATTTTATACGGTCCCCCATTAGAAAAAAGTAAAAAAATTCGATTTGGGCCAAATCGATAATTTTTCGTCCCACTTGCTCATAAGGTAGAATATCAAAAAGTAGTCTTCTGCACTTTATTATACGCATTTGAAATTAACTAAACGCGCAAAAAAAATAGTAAAAAAATTTTTAAATTTTTGGACATTTTTTATACGGTCTCCCATGAGAAAAAAGTCAAAAATTTCGATTTGGGCCAAATCGATAATTTTTCGTCCCACTTGCTCATAAGGTAGAATATCAAAAAGTGGTTTTCTGCGGTCGTCTTTATATTATACGCAGTTGAAATTAACTAAACCGCCAAAAAAAACAGTAAAAAAAATTTTAAATTTTTGGAAATTTTTTGGAAAAAATTAAAAATTTTTGGAAATATTTTATACGGTCCCCCATTAGAAAAAAGTAAAAAATTTCGATTTGGGCCAAATCGATGATTTTTCGTCCCACTTGTTTATAAGTTAAAATATTAAAAAGTAGTCTTCTGCACTATATTCTAGGCATTTGAAATTAACTAAAACGCGCGAAAAAAACAGTAAAAAAATTTTTTTTATTTTTGTAAATTTTTTGAAAAAAATGTTTAATTTTTGGAAATTTTTTATACTGTCTCCCATTAGAAAAAAGTCAAAAATTTCGATTTGGGCCAAATCGATAATTTTTCGTCTCACTTGCTCATAAGTAAAAATATCCAAAAGTAGTCTTCTGCACTTTATTATACGCATTTGAAATTAACTAAACGCGCAAAAAAAATAGTAAAAAAATTTTTAAAATTTTAAAAAAAAAAATTTTTAATTTTTGGAAATTTTTTATATTTATATTAGAAAAAAATTAAAAAATTTTGATTTGGGCCAAATCGATGATTTTTTGTCCCACTTGCTTATAAGTTAAAATATTAAAAAGTGGTCTTCTGCACTAGGCATTTGAAATTAACTAAAACGCGCGAAAAAAACAGTAAAAATTTTTAAAATTTTTGGAAATATTTTATACGGTCCCCCATTAGAAAAAAGTCAAAAATTTCGATTTGGGCCAAATCGATGATTTTTCGTCCCACTTGTTTATAAGTTAAAATATTAAAAAGTGGTCTTCTGCACTATATTCTAGGCATTTGAAATTAACTAAAACGCGCGAAAAAAACAGTAAAAAAAATTTGTAAATTTTTGGAAATTTTTTATACGGTCCCCCATTAGAAAAAAATTAAAAAATTTCGATTTGGGCCAAATCGATAATTTTTCGTCCCACTTGCTTATAAGTTAAAATATCCAAAAATGGTCTTCTGCACTATATTCTAGGCATTTGAAATTAACTAAAACACGCGAAAAAAACAGTAAACAAAATTAAAAATTTTTGGAAATTTTTTATACGGTCTCCCATTAGAAAAAAGTCAAAAATTTCGATTTGGGCCAAATCGATAATTTTTCGTCCCACTTGCTCATAAGGTAGAATATCAAAAAGTGGTTTTCTGCGGTCGTCTTTATATTATATACGCAGTTGAAATTAACTAAACCGCCAAAAAAAACAGTAAAAAAATTTTTAATTTTTCGAAATTTTTTATACGGTCCCCGATTAGAAAAAAGTCAAAAATTTCGATTTGGGCCAAATCGATGATTTTTCGTCCCACTTGCTTATAAGTTCAAAAATCAAAAAGTGGTCTTCTGCACTATATTCTAGGCATTTGAAATTAACTAAAACGCGCGAAAAAAAAGTAAACAAAATTAAAAATTTTTGGAAATTTTTTATACGGTCTCCCATTAGAAAAAAGTCAAAAATTTCGATTTGGGCCAAATCGATAATTTTTCGTCCCACTTGCTCATAAGGTAAAATATCAAAAAGTGGTCTTGTGCGGTCGTCTTTATATTATACGCAGTTGAAATTAACTAAACCGCCAAAAAAAACAGTACAAAAATTTTTTATTTTTCGAAATTTTTTATACGGTCCCCCATAGAAAAAAGTCAAAAATTTCGATTTGGGCCAAATCGATGATTTTTCGACCCACTTGCTTATAAGTTAAAATATCAAAAAGTGGTCTTCTGCACTATATTCTAGGCATTTGAAATTAACTAAAACGCGGAAAAAAAATTGTTAAATTTTTGTAAATTTTTTGAAAAAAATTTGTTTTTTTGGAAATTTTTTATACGGTCCCCCATTAGAAAAAAGTAAAAAATTTCGATTTGGGCCAAATCGATAATTTTTCGTCCCACTTGCTCATAAGGTAGAATATCAAAAGTGGTTTTCTGCGGTCGTCTTTATATTATACGCAGTTGAAATTAACTAAACCGCCAAAAAAAAACAGTAAAAAAAATTTTTTAATTTTTGGAAAAAAATTTTAAATTTTTTGAAATTTTTTATACGGTCCCCCATTAGAAATAAGTCAAAAAGTTCGATTTGGGCCAAATCGATAATTTTTCGTCCCACTTGCTCATAAGGTAAAATATCAAAAAGTGGTCTTGTGCGGTCGTCTTTATATTATACGCAGTTGAAATTAACTAAACCGCCAAAAAAAAACAGTAAAAAAATTTTTTTATTTTTGGAAAAAAATTTTAAATTTTTTAAAATTTTTTGAAAAAAATGTCACATTTTTGGGAATTTTTTATACGGTCCCCCATTAGAAAAAAGTCAAAAATTTCGATTTGGGCCAAATCGATGATTTTTCTTCCCACTTGCTTATAAGTTAAAATATCAAAAAGTGGTCTTCTGCACTATATTCTAGGCATTTGAAATTAACTAAAACGCGGAAAAAAAATTGTTAAATTTTTGTAAATTTTTTGAAAAAAATTTGTTTTTTTGGAAATTTTTTATACGGTCCCCCATTAGAAAAAAGTAAAAAATTTCGATTTGGGCCAAATCGATAATTTTTCGTCCCACTTGCTCATAAGGTAGAATATCAAAAGTGGTTTTCTGCGGTCGTCTTTATATTATACGCAGTTGAAATTAACTAAACCGCCAAAAAAAAACAGTAAAAAAAATTTTTTAATTTTTGGAAAAAAATTTTAAATTTTTTGAAATTTTTTATACGGTCCCCCATTAGAAATAAGTCAAAAAGTTCGATTTGGGCCAAATCGATAATTTTTCGTCCCACTTGCTCATAAGGTAAAATATCAAAAAGTGGTCTTGTGCGGTCGTCTTTATATTATACGCAGTTGAAATTAACTAAACCGCCAAAAAAAAACAGTAAAAAAATTTTTTTATTTTTGGAAAAAAATTTTAAATTTTTTGAAATTTTTTATACGGTCCCCCATTAGAAAAAAGTCAAAAATTTCGATTTGGACCAAATCGATGATTTTTCGTCCCACTTGCTTATAAGTTAAAATATCAAAAAGTGGTCTTCTGCACTATATTCTAGGCATTTGAAATTAACTAAAACGCACGAAATAAACAGTAAAAAAAATTTTTAAATTTTTGGAAATTTTTTGAAAAAAATTAAAAATTTTTGGAAATTTTTGGAAAAAAATTTAAAATTTTTTGAAATTTTTTATACGGTCCCCCATTAGAAAAAAGTCAAAAATTTCGATTTGGACCAAATCGATGATTTTTCGTCCCACTTGCTTATAAGTTAAAATATCAAAAAGTGGTCTTCTGCACTATATTCTAGGCATTTGAAATTAACTAAACGCGCAAAAAAAATAGTAAACAAATTTTTAAAATTTTTTGAAAAAAATTAAAAATTTTTTGAAATTTTTTATACGGACCCCCATTAGAAAAAAGTCAAAAATTTCGATTTGGGCCAAATCGATGATTTTTCGCTCCCCTTGCTCATAAGGTAGAATATCAAAAAGTGGTTTTCTGCGGTCGTCTTTATATTATACGCAGTTGAAATTAACTAAACCGCCAAAAAAAAACAGTAAAAAAAATTTTAAAATTTGTGGAAATTTTTGGAAATTTTTTATACGGTCCCCCATTAGAAAAAAGTCAAAAATTTCGATTTGGGCCAAATCGATGATTTTTCGTCCCACTTGCTTATAAGTTAAAATATCAAAAAGTGGTCTTCTGCACTATATTCTAGGCATTTGAAATTAACTAAAACGCGCGAAAAAAACAGTAAAAAAAATTTTTTTATTTTTGGAAATTTTTTGAAAAAAATTTAAAATTTTTTGAAATTTTTTATACGGTTCCCATTAGAAAAAAGTCAAAAATTTCGATTTTGGCCAAATCGATAATTTTTGGTCCCACTTGCTCATAAGGTATAATATCAAAAAGTGGTTTTCTGCGGTCGTCTTTATATTATACGCAGTTGAAATTAACTAAACCGCCAAAAAAAACAGTAAAAAAAATTTAAAATTTTTGGAAATTTTTTGAAAAAAAATTTAAATTTTTGGAAATATTTTATACGGTCCCCCATTAGAAAAAAATAAAAAATTTCGATTTGGGCCAAATCGATAATTTTTCGTCCCACTTGCTCATAAGGTAGAATATCAAAAAGTAGTTTTCTGCGGTCGTCTTTATATTATACGCAGTTGAAATTAACTAAACCGCCAAAAAAAAACAGTAAAAAAAATTTAAAATTTTTGGAAATTTTTTGAAAAAAATTAAAAATTTTTGGAAATATTTTATACGGTCCCCCATTAGAAAAAAGTAAAAAATTTCGATTTGGGCCAAATCGATGAATTTTCGTCCCACTTGTTTATAAGTTAAAATATTAAAAAGTAGTCTTCTGCACTATATTCTAGGCATTTGAAATTAACTAAAACGCGCGAAAAAAACAGTAAAAAAATTTTTTTTATTTTTGTAAATTTTTTGAAAAAAATGTTTAATTTTTGGAAATTTTTTATACTGTCTCCCATTAGAAAAAAGTCAAAAATTTCGATTTGGGCCAAATCGATAATTTTTCGTCTCACTTGCTCATAAGTAAAAATATCCAAAAGTAGTCTTCTGCACTTTATTATACGCATTTGAAATTAACTAAACGCGCAAAAAAAATAATAAAAAAATTTTTAAAATTTAAAAAAAAAAATTTAAAATTTTTGGAAATTTTTTATACGGTCCCCCATTAGAAAAAAATTTAAAAATTTTGATTTGGGCCAAATCGATGATTTTTTGTCCCACTTGCTTATAAGTTAAAATATTATAAAGTGGTCTTCTGCACTAGGCATTTGAAATTAACTAAAACGCGCGAAAAAAACAGTAAAAATTTTTAAAATTTTTGGAAATATTTTATACGGTCCCCCATTAGAAAAAAGTCAAAAATTTCGATTTGGGCCAAATCGATGATTTTTCGTCCCACTTGTTTATAAGTTAAAATATTAAAAAGTGGTCTTCTGCACTATATTCTAGGCATTTGAAATTAACTAAAACGCGCGAAAAAAATAGTAACAAAATTTTTAAAATTTTTAGAAAAAAATTTAAAATTTTTGGAAATTTTTTATACGGTCCCCCATTAGAAAAAAAGTCAAAAATTTCGATTTGGGCCAAATCGATGATTTTTCGTCCCACTTGTTTATAAGTTAAAATATCCAAAAGTGGTCTTCTGCACTTTATTATACGCATTTGAAATTAACTAAACGCGCAAAAAAAATAGTAACAAAATTTTTTAAATTTTTAGAAAAAAATTTAAAATTTTTGGAAATTTTTTATACGGTCCCCCATTAGAAAAAAATTAAAAAATTTCGATTTGGGCCAAATCGATGATTTTTTGTCCCACTTGCTTATAAGTTAAAATATCAAAAAGTGGTCTTCTGCACTATATTCTAGGCATTTGAAATTAACTAAAACGCGGAAAAAAAACAGTAAAAAAAATTGTTACATTTTTGTAAATTTTTTCAAAAAAATTTGTTTTTTTGGAAATTTTTTATACGGTCCCCCATTAGAAAAAAGTAAAAAATTTCGATTTGGGCCAAATCGATAATTTTTCGTCCCACTTGCTCATAAGGTAGAATATCAAAAGTGGTTTTCTGCGGTCGTCTTTATATTATACGCAGTTGAAATTAACTAAACCGCCAAAAAAAAACAGTAAAAAAAATTTTTTAATTTTTGGAAAAAATTTTTAAATTTTTTGAAATTTTTTATACGGTCCCCCATTAGAAATAAGTCAAAAAGTTCGATTTGGGCCAAATCGATAATTTTTCGTCCCACTTGCTCATAAGGTAAAATATCAAAAAGTGGTCTTGTGCGGTCGTCTTTATATTATACGCAGTTGAAATTAACTAAACCGCCAAAAAAAACAGTAAAAAAAATTTTTTAATTTTTGGAAACAAATTTTAAATTTTTTGAAATTTTTTATACGGTCCCCCATTAGAAAAAAGTCAAAAATTTCGATTTGGACCAAATCGATGATTTTTCGTCCCACTTGCTTATAAGTTAAAATATCAAAAAGTGGTCTTCTGCACTATATTCTAGGCATTTGAAATTAACTAAAACGCACGAAATAAACAGTAAAAAAAATTTTTAAATTTTTGGAAATTTTTTGAAAAAAATTAAAAATTTTTTGAAATTTTTGGAAAAAAATTTAAAATTTTTTGAAATTTTTTATACGGTCCCCCATTAGAAAAAAGTCAAAAATTTCGATTTGGACCAAATCGATGATTTTTCGTCCCACTTGCTTATAAGTTAAAATATCAAAAAGTGGTCTTCTGCACTATATTCTAGGCATTTGAAATTAACTAAACGCGCAAAAAAAATAGTAAACAAATATTTAAAATTTTTTGAAAAAAATTTTAAATTTTTTGAAATTTTTTATACGGACCCCCATTAGAAAAAAGTCAAAAATTTCGATTTGGGCCACATCGATAATTTTTCGTCCCACTTGCTCATAAGTTAAAATATCCAAAAGTGGTCATCTGCACTATATTATACGCATTTGAAACTAACTAAAACGCCAAAAAAAAACAGTAAAAAAAATTTTAAAATTTGTGGAAATTTTTTGAAATTTTTTATACGGTCCCCCATTAGAAAAAAGTCTAAAATTTCGATTTGGGCCAAATCGATGATTTTTCGTCCCACTTGTTTATAAGTAAAAATATTAAAAAGTGGTCTTCTGCACTATATTCTAGGCATTTGAAATTAACTAAAACGCGCGAAAAAAACAGTAAAAAAAATGTTTAATTTTTGGAAATTTTTTATACGGTCTCCCATTAGAAAAAAGTCAAAAATTTCGATTTGTGACAAATCGTTAGTTTTTTGTCCCACTTGCTTATAAGTTAAGATATCCAAAAGTGGTCTTCTGCACTATATTCTAGGCATTTGAAATTAACTAAAACGCCCGAATAAAACAGTAAAAAAATTTTTTAATTTTTTGAAATTTTTTATACGGGCCCCCATTAGAAAAAAGTCAAAAATTTCGATTTGTGACAAATCGTTAGTTTTTTGTCCCACTTGTTTATAAGTTAAGATATCCAAAAGTGGTCTTCTGCACTATATTCCAGGCATTTGAAATTAACTAAAACGCCCGAAAAAAACAGTAAAAAAAATATGAAATTTTTGGAAATTTTTTATACGGTCCCCCATTAGAAAAAAGTCAAAAATTACGATTTGGGCCACATCGATAATTTTTCGTCCCACTTGCTCATAAGTTAAAATATCCAAAAGTGGTCATCTGCACTATATTATACGCATTTGAAACTAACTAAAACGCCAAAAAAAAAACAGTAAAAAAAATTTTGAATTTTTTGAAATTTTTTATACGGTCCCCCATTAGAAAAAAGTCAAAAATTTCGATTTGTGACAAATCGTAAATTTTTTGTCCCACTTGCTAATAAGTTAAAATATTAAAAAGTAGTCTTCTGCACTATATTCTAGGCATTTGAAATTAACTAAAACGCGCGAAAAAAACTGTAAAAAAAATTTCAAAATTTGTGGAAATTTTTTGAATTTATACGGTCCCCCATTAGAAAAAAGTCAAAAATTTCGATTTGGGCCAAATCGATGATTTTTCGTCCCACTTGTTTATAAGTTAAAATATTAAAAAGTCGTCTTCTGCACTATATTCTAGGAATTTGAAATTAACTAAAACGCGCGAAAAAAACAGTACAAAAAATTTTTAATTTTTGGAAATTTTTTATACTGTCTCCCATTAGAAAAAAGTCAAAAATTTCGATTTGGGCCAAATCGATAATTTTTCGTCTCACTTGCTCATAAGTAAAAATATCCAAAAGTGGTCTTCTGCACTATATTATACGCATTTGAAATTAACTAAACGCGCAAAAAAAATTGTAAAAAAATTGTTTTTAATTTTTTGAAAACAATTTAAAATTTTTGGAAATTTTTTATACGGTCCCCCATTTGAAAAAAGTCAAAAATTTCGATTTGGGCCAAATCGATAATTTTTCGTCCCACTTGCTCATAAGGTAGAATATCAAAAAGTGGTTTTCTGCGGTCGTCTTTATATTATACGCAGTTGAAATTAACTAAACCGCCAAAAAAAAACAGTAAAAAAATTTTTCATTTTTGGAAATTTTTTATTCGCTCCCCCATTAGAAAAAAGTCAAAAATTTCGATTTGGGCCAAATCGATAATTTTTCGTCCCACTTGCTCATAAGGTAGAATATCAAAAAGTGGTTTTCTGCGGTCGTCTTTATATTATACGCAGTTGAAATTAACTAAACCGCCAAAAAAACAGTAAAAAAAATTTAAAAATTTGTGGAAATTTTTTGAAAAAAATTTTAAATTTTTGAAAATTTTTTCTACGGTCCCCCATTAGAAAAAAGTCAAAAATTTCGATTTGGGCCAAATCGATGATTTTTCGTCCCACTTGCTTATAAGTTAAAATATCAAAAAGTGGTCTTCTGCACTATATTCTAGGCATTTGAAATTAACTAAAACGCGCGAAAAAAACAGTAAAAAAAATTTAAAAATTTTTGGAAATTTTTTGAAAAAAATTTAAAATTTTTGGAAATATTTTATACTGTCCCCCATTAGAAAAAAGTCAAAAATTTCGATTTGAGCCAAATCGATGATTTTTCGTCCCACTTGCTTATAAGTTAAAATATCAAAAAGTGGTCTTCTGCACTATATTCTAGGCATTTGAAATTAACTAAAACGCGCGAAAAAAACAGTAAAAAAAATTTTTGGAAATTTTTTGAAAAAAATTTAAAATTTTTGGAAATATTTTATACTGTCCCCCATTAGAAAAAAGTCAAAAATTTCGATTTGGGCCAAATCGATGATTTTTCGTCCCACTTGTTTATAAGTTAAAATATTAAAAAGTAGTCTTCTGCACTATATTCTAGGCATTTGAAATTAACTAAAACGCGCGAAAAAAACAGTAAAAAAAATTTTTAAATTTTTGGAAATTTTTTGAAAAAAATTTACAATTTTTTAAAATTTTTTATACGGTCCCCCATTAGAAAAAAGTCAAAAATTTCGATTTGGACCAAATCGATGATTTTTCGTCCCACTTGCTTATAAGTTAACATATCAAAAAGTGGTCTTCTGCACTATATTCTAGGCATTTGAAATTAACTAAACGCGCAAAAAAAATAGGAAACAAATTTTTAAAATTTTTTGAAAAAAATTTTAAATTTTTTGAAATTTTTTATACGGTCCCCCATTAGGAAAAAGTCAAAAATTTCGATTTGGGCCAAATCGATGATTTTTCGTCCCACTTGCTTATAAGTTAAAATATCAAAAAGTGGTCTTCTGCACTATATTTTAGGCATTTGAAATTAACTAAAACGCGCGAAAAAAACAGTAAAAAAAATTTTTAATTTTTTTAAAATTTTTTGAAAAATTTTACATTTTTGGAAATTTCTTATACGGTCCCCAATTAGGAAAAAGTCAAAAATTTCGATTTGGGCCAAATCGATAATTTTTCGTCCCACTTGCTCATAAGGTAGAATATCAAAAAGTGGTTTCCTCCGGTCGTCTTTATATTATACGCAGTTGAAATTAACTAAACCGCCAAAAAAAACAGTAAAAAAAATTTCAAAATTTTTGGGAATTTTTTGAAAAAAATTTAAAATTTTTGGAAATATTTTATACTGTCCCCCATTAGAAAAAAGTCAAAAATTTCGATTTGAGCCAAATCGATGATTTTTCGTCCCACTTGCTTATAAGTTAAAATATCAAAAAGTGGTCTTCTGCACTATATTCTAGGCATTTGATATTAACTAAAACGCGCGAAAAAAACAGTAAAAAAAATTTTTGGAAATTTTTTGAAAAAAATTTAAAATTTTTTGAAATTTTTTATACGGTCCCCCATTAGAAAAAAGTCAAAAATTTCGATTTGGGCCAAATCGATGATTTTTCGTCCCACTTGTTTATAAGTTAAAATATTAAAAAGTAGTCTTCTGCACTATATTCTAGGCATTTGAAATTAACTAAAACGCGCGAAAAAAACAGTAAAAAAAATTTGTAAATTTTTGGAAATTTTTTGAAAAAAATTTACAATTTTTTAAATTTTTTATACGGTCCCCCATTAGAAAAAAGTCAAAAACTTCGATTTGGGCCAAATCGATAATTTTTCGTCCCACTTGCTCATAAGTTAAAATATCAAAAAGTTGTCTTCTGCACTATATTCTAGGCATTTGAAATTAACTAAAATGCGCGAAAAAAACAGTCAAAAAAATTTTAAAATTTTTTAAAATTTTTTGAAACAAATTTTACATTTTTGGAAATTTCTTATACGGTCCCCCATTAGAAAAAAGTCAAAAATTTCGATTTGGGCCAAATCGATAATTTTTCGTCCCACTTGCTCATAAGGTAGAATATCAAAAAGTGGTTTCCTGCGGTCGTCTTTATATTATACGCAGTTGAAATTAACTAAACCGCCAAAAAAAACAGTAAAAAAAATTTCAAAATTTTTGGAAATTTTTTGAAAAAAATTTAACATTTTTGGAAATATTTTATACTGTCCCCCATTAGAAAAAAGTCAAAAATTTCGATTTGAGACAAATCGTTAGTTTTTTGTCCCACTTGCTTATAAGTTAAGATATCCAAAAGTGGTCTTCTGCACTATATTCTAGGCATTTGAAATTAACTAAAACGCCCGAATAAAACAGTAAAAAATTTTTTTAATTTTTTGAAATTTTTTATACGGGCCCCCATTAGAAAAAAGTCAAAAATTTCGATTTGTGACAAATCGTTAGTTTTTTGTCCCACTTGTTTATAAGTTAAGATATCCAAAAGTGGTCTTCTGCACTATATTCCAGGCATTTGAAATTAACTAAAACGCCCGAAAAAAACAGTAAAAAAAATATGAAATTTTTGGAAATTTTTTATACGGTCCCCCATTAGAAAAAAGTCTAAAATTTCGATTTGGGCCAAATCGATGATTTTTCGTCCCACTTGTTTATAAGTAAAAATATTAAAAAGTGGTCTTCTGCACTATATTCTAGGCATTTGAAATTAACTAAAACGCGCGAAAAAAACAGTAACAAAAATGTTTAATTTTTGGAAATTTTTTATACGGTCTCCCATTAGAAAAAAGTCAAAAATTTCGATTTGTGACAAATCGTTAGTTTTTTGTCCCACTTGCTTATAAGTTAAGATATCCAAAAGTGGTCTTCTGCACTATATTCTAGGCATTTGAAATTAACTAAAACGCCCGAATAAAACAGTAAAAAAATTTTTTAATTTTTTGAAATTTTTTATACGGGCCCCCATTAGAAAAAAGTCAAAAATTTCGATTTGTGACAAATCGTTAGTTTTTTGTCCCACTTGTTTATAAGTTAAGATATCCAAAAGTGGTCTTCTGCACTATATTCCAGGCATTTGAAATTAACTAAAACGCCCGAAAAAAACAGTAAAAAAAATATGAAATTTTTGGAAATTTTTTATACGGTCCCCCATTAGAAAAAAGTCAAAAATTACGATTTGGGCCACATCGATAATTTTTCGTCCCACTTGCTCATAAGTTAAAATATCCAAAAGTGGTCATCTGCACTATATTATACGCATTTGAAACTAACTAAAACGCCAAAAAAAAAACAGTAAAAAAAATTTTGAATTTTTTGAAATTTTTTATACGGTCCCCCATTAGAAAAAAGTCAAAAATTTCGATTTGTGACAAATCGTAAATTTTTTGTCCCACTTGCTAATAAGTTAAAATATTAAAAAGTAGTCTTCTGCACTATATTCTAGGCATTTGAAATTAACTAAAACGCGCGAAAAAAACTGTAAAAAAAATTTCAAAATTTGTGGAAATTTTTGGAAATTTTTTATACGGTCCCCCATTAGAAAAAAGTCAAAAATTTCGATTTGGGCCAAATCGATGATTTTTCGTCCCACTTGTTTATAAGTTAAAATATTAAAAAGTCGTCTTCTGCACTATATTCTAGGAATTTGAAATTAACTAAAACGCGCGAAAAAAAACAGTACAAAAAATTTTTAATTTTTGGAAATTTTTTATACGCTCCCCCATTAGAAAAAAGTCAAAAATTTCGATTTGGGCCAAATCGATAATTTTTCGTCCCACTTGCTCATAAGGTAGAATATCAAAAAGTGGTTTTCTGCGGTCGTCTTTATATTATACGCAGTTGAAATTAACTAAACCGCCAAAAAAACAGTAAAAAAAATTTAAAAATTTGTGGAAATTTTTTGAAAAAAATTTTAAATTTTTGAAAATTTTTTGTACGGTCCCCCATTAGAAAAAAGTCAAAAATTTCGATTTGGGCCAAATCGATGATTTTTCGTCCCACTTGCTTATAAGTTAAAATATCAAAAAGTGGTCTTCTGCACTATATTCTAGGCATTTGAAATTAACTAAAACGCGCGAAAAAAACAGTAAAAAAAATTTAAAAATTTTTGGAAATTTTTTGAAAAAAATTTAAAATTTTTGGAAATATTTTATACTGTCCCCCATTAGAAAAAAGTCAAAAATTTCGATTTGAGCCAAATCGATGATTTTTCGTCCCACTTGCTTATAAGTTAAAATATCAAAAAGTGGTCTTCTGCACTATATTCTAGGCATTTGAAATTAACTAAAACGCGCGAAAAAAACAGTAAAAAAAATTTTTGGAAATTTTTTGAAAAAAATTTAAAATTTTTGGAAATATTTTATACTGTCCCCCATTAGAAAAAAGTCAAAAATTTCGATTTGGGCCAAATCGATGATTTTTCGTCCCACTTGTTTATAAGTTAAAATATTAAAAAGTAGTCTTCTGCACTATATTCTAGGCATTTGAAATTAACTAAACGCGCAAAAAAAATAGGAAACAAATTTTTAAAATTTTTTGAAAAAAATTTTAAATTTTTTGAAATTTTTTATACGGTCCCCCATTAGGAAAAAGTCAAAAATTTCGATTTGGGCCAAATCGATGATTTTTCGTCCCACTTGCTTATAAGTTAAAATATCAAAAAGTGGTCTTCTGCACTATATTTTAGGCATTTGAAATTAACTAAAACGCGCGAAAAAAACAGTAAAAAAAATTTTTAAATTTTTAAAAATTTTTTGAAACAAATTTTACATTTTTGGAAATTTCTTATACGGTCCCCAATTAGGAAAAAGTCAAAAATTTCGATTTGGGCCAAATCGATAATTTTTCGTCCCACTTGCTCATAAGGTAGAATATCAAAAAGTGGTTTCCTCCGGTCGTCTTTATATTATACGCAGTTGAAATTAACTAAACCGCCAAAAAAAACAGTAAAAAAAATTTCAAAATTTTTGGAAATTTTTTGAAAAAAATTTAAAATTTTTGGAAATATTTTATACTGTCCCCCATTAGAAAAAAGTCAAAAATTTCGATTTGAGCCAAATCGATGATTTTTCGTCCCACTTGCTTATAAGTTAAAATATCAAAAAGTGGTCTTCTGCACTATATTCTAGGCATTTGATATTAACTAAAACGCGCGAAAAAAACAGTAAAAAAAATTTTTGGAAATTTTTTGAAAAAAATTTAAAATTTTTTGAAATTTTTTATATTAGAAAAAAGTCAAAAATTTCGATTTGGGCCAAATCGATGATTTTTCGTCCCACTTGTTTATAAGTTAAAATATTAAAAAGTAGTCTTCTGCACTATATTCTAGGCATTTGAAATTAACTAAACGCGCAAAAAAAATAGGAAACAAATTTTTAAAATTTTTTGAAAAAAATTTTAAATTTTTTGAAATTTTTTATACGGTCCCCCATTAGGAAAAAGTCAAAAATTTCGATTTGGGCCAAATCGATGATTTTTCGTCCCACTTGCTTATAAGTTAAAATATCAAAAAGTGGTCTTCTGCACTATATTTTAGGCATTTGAAATTAACTAAAACGCGCGAAAAAAACAGTAAAAAAAATTTTAAATTTTTAAAAATTTTTTGAAACAAATTTTACATTTTTGGAAATTTCTTATACGGTCCCCAATTAGGAAAAAGTCAAAAATTTCGATTTGGGCCAAATCGATAATTTTTCGTCCCACTTGCTCATAAGGTAGAATATCAAAAAGTGGTTTCCTCCGGTCGTCTTTATATTATACGCAGTTGAAATTAACTAAACCGCCAAAAAAAACAGTAAAAAAAATTTCAAAATTTTTGGAAATTTTTTGAAAAAAATTTAAAATTTTTGGAAATATTTTATACTGTCCCCCATTAGAAAAAAGTCAAAAATTTCGATTTGAGCCAAATCGATGATTTTTCGTCCCACTTGCTTATAAGTTAAAATATCAAAAAGTGGTCTTCTGCACTATATTCTAGGCATTTGATATTAACTAAAACGCGCGAAAAAAACAGTAAAAAAAATTTTTGGAAATTTTTTGAAAAAAATTTAAAATTTTTTGAAATTTTTTATATTAGAAAAAAGTCAAAAATTTCGATTTGGGCCAAATCGATGATTTTTCGTCCCACTTGTTTATAAGTTAAAATATTAAAAAGTAGTCTTCTGCACTATATTCTAGGCATTTGAAATTAACTAAAACGCGCGAAAAAAACAGTAAAAAAATTTGTAAATTTTTGGAAATTTTTTGAAAAAAATTTACAATTTTTTAAATTTTTTATACGGTCCCCCATTAGAAAAAAGTCAAAAATTTCGATTTGGGCCAAATCGATAATTTTTCGTCCCACTTGCTCATAAGTTAAAATATCAAAAAGTTGTCTTCTGCACTATATTCTAGGCATTTGAAATTAACTAAAATGCGCGAAAAAAACAGTCAAAAAAATTTTAAAATTTTTTAAAATTTTTTGAAACAAATTTTACATTTTTGGAAATTTCTTATACGGTCCCCCATTAGGAAAAAGTCAAAAATTTCGATTTGGGCCAAATCGATAATTTTTCGTCCCACTTGCTTATAAGTTAAAATATCAAAAAGTGGTCTTCTGCACTATATTCTAGGCATTTGATATTAACTAAAACGCGCGAAAAAAACAGTAAAAAAAATTTGTAAATTTTTGGAAATTTTTTGAAAAAAATTTACAATTTTTTAAATTTTTTATACTGTCCCCCATTAGAAAAAAGTCAAAAATTTCGATTTGAGCCAAATCGATGATTTTTCGTCCCACTTGCTTATAAGTTAAAATATCAAAAAGTGGTCTTCTGCACTATATTCTAGGCATTTGAAATTAACTAAAACGCGCGAAAAAAACAGTAAAAAAAAATTTTGGAAATTTTTTGAAAAAAATTTAAAATTTTTGGAAATATTTTATACTGTCCCCCATTAGAAAAAAGTCAAAAATTTCGATTTGGGCCAAATCGATGATTTTTCGTCCCACTTGTTTATAAGTTAAAATATTAAAAAGTAGTCTTCTGCACTATATTCTAGGCATTTGAAATTAACTAAAACGCGCGAAAAAACAGTAAAAAAAATTTTTAAATTTTTGGAAATTTTCTGAAAAAAATTTACAATTTTTTTAAATTTTTTATACGGTCCCCCATTAGAAAAAAGTCAAAAATTTCGATTTGGACCAAATCGATGATTTTTCGTCCCACTTGCTCATAAGGTAGAATATCAAAAAGTGGCTTTCTGCGGTCGTCTTTATATTATACGCAGTTGAAATTAACTAAACCGCCAAAAAAACAGTAAAAAAAATTTCAAAATTTTTGGAAATTTTTTGAAAAAAATTTAAAATTTTTGGAAATATTTTATACTGTCCCCCATTAGAAAAAAGTCAAAAATTTCGATTTGAGCCAAATCGATGATTTTTCGTCCCACTTGCTTATAAGTTAAAATATCAAAAAGTTGTCTTCTGCACTATATTCTAGGCATTTGAAATTAACTAAAACGCGCGAATTTTTGTGAAAAAAATTTTTAATTTTTGGAAATTTTTTATACGGTCCCCCATTAGAAAAAAGTCAAAAATGTCGATTTGGGCCAAATCGATGATTTTTTATCCCACTTGCTTATAAGTTAAAATATCAAAAAGTTTTCTGCACTATATTCTAGGCATTTGAAATTAACTAAAACGCGCGAAAAAAACAGTAAAAAAAATATGAAATTTTTGGAAATTTTTTATACGGTCCCCCATTAGGAAAAAGTCAAAAATTTCGATTTGGGTCAAATCGATAATTTTTCGTCCCACTTGCTCATAAGGTAGAATATCAAAAAGTGGTTTCCTGCGGTCGTCTTTATATTATACGCAGTTGAAATTAACTAAACCGCCAAAAAAACAGTAAAAAAAATTTCAAAATTTTTGGAAATTTTTTGAAAAAAATTTAAAATTTTTGGAAATATTTTATACGGTCCCCCATTAGGAAAAAGTCAAAAATTTCGATTTGGGTCAAATCGATAATTTTTCGTCCCACTTGCTCATAAGGTAGAATATCAAAAAGTGGTTTCCTGCGGTCGTCTTTATATTATACGCAGTTGAAATTAACTAAACCGCCAAAAAAACAGTAAAAAAAATTTCAAAATTTTTGGAAATTTTTTGAAAAAAATTTAAAATTTTTGGAAATATTTTATACGGTCCCCCATTAGGAAAAAGTCAAAAATTTCGATTTGGGCCAAATCGATGATTTTTCGTCCCACTTGCTTATAAGTTAAAATATCCAAAAGTGGTCTTCTGCACTATATTCCAGGCATTTGAAATTAACTAAAACGCCCGAAAAAAACAGTAAAAAAAATATGAAATTTTTGGAAATTTTTTATACGGTCCCCCATTAGAAAAAAGTCAAAAATTACGATTTGGGCCACATCGATAATTTTTCGTCCCACTTGCTCATAAGTTAAAATATCCAAAAGTGGTCATCTGCACTATATTATACGCATTTGAAACTAACTAAAACGCCAAAAAAAAAACAGTAAAAAAAATTTTGAATTTTTTGAAATTTTTTATACGGTCCCCCATTAGAAAAAAGTCAAAAATTTCGATTTGTGACAAATCGTAAATTTTTTGTCCCACTTGCTAATAAGTTAAAATATTAAAAAGTAGTCTTCTGCACTATATTCTAGGCATTTGAAATTAACTAAAACGCGCGAAAAAAACTGTAAAAAAAATTTCAAAATTTGTGGAAATTTTTGGAAATTTTTTATACGGTCCCCCATTAGAAAAAAGTCAAAAATTTCGATTTGGGCCAAATCGATGATTTTTCGTCCCACTTGTTTATAAGTTAAAATATTAAAAAGTCGTCTTCTGCACTATATTCTAGGAATTTGAAATTAACTAAAACGCGCGAAAAAAACAGTACAAAAAATTTTTAATTTTTGGAAATTTTTTATACGCTCCCCCATTAGAAAAAAGTCAAAAATTTCGATTTGGGCCAAATCGATAATTTTTCGTCCCACTTGCTCATAAGGTAGAATATCAAAAAGTGGTTTTCTGCGGTCGTCTTTATATTATACGCAGTTGAAATTAACTAAACCGCCAAAAAAACAGTAAAAAAAATTTTTGGAAATTTTTTGAAAAAAATTTAAAATTTTTGGAAATATTTTATACTGTCCCCCATTAGAAAAAAGTCAAAAATTTCGATTTGGGCCAAATCGATGATTTTTCGTCCCACTTGTTTATAAGTTAAAATATTAAAAAGTAGTCTTCTGCACTATATTCTAGGCATTTGAAATTAACTAAACGCGCAAAAAAAATAGGAAACAAATTTTTAAAATTTTTTGAAAAAAATTTTAAATTTTTTGAAATTTTTTATACGGTCCCCCATTAGGAAAAAGTCAAAAATTTCGATTTGGGCCAAATCGATGATTTTTCGTCCCACTTGCTTATAAGTTAAAATATCAAAAAGTGGTCTTCTGCACTATATTCTAGGCATTTGATATTAACTAAAACGCGCGAAAAAAACAGTAAAAAAAATTTTTGGAAATTTTTTGAAAAAAATTTAAAATTTTTTGAAATTTTTTATACGGTCCCCCATTAGAAAAAAGTCAAAAATTTCGATTTGTGACAAATCGTAAATTTTTTGTCCCACTTGCTAATAAGTTAAAATATTAAAAAGTAGTCTTCTGCACTATATTCTAGGCATTTGAAATTAACTAAAACGCGCGAAAAAAACTGTAAAAAAAATTTCAAAATTTGTGGAAATTTTTGGAAATTTTTTATACGGTCCCCCATTAGAAAAAAGTCAAAAATTTCGATTTGGGCCAAATCGATGATTTTTCGTCCCACTTGTTTATAAGTTAAAATATTAAAAAGTCGTCTTCTGCACTATATTCTAGGAATTTGAAATTAACTAAAACGCGCGAAAAAAACAGTACAAAAAATTTTTAATTTTTGGAAATTTTTTATACGCTCCCCCATTAGAAAAAAGTCAAAAATTTCGATTTGGGCCAAATCGATAATTTTTCGTCCCACTTGCTCATAAGGTAGAATATCAAAAAGTGGTTTTCTGCGGTCGTCTTTATATTATACGCAGTTGAAATTAACTAAACCGCCAAAAAAACAGTAAAAAAAATTTAAAAATTTGTGGAAATTTTTTGAAAAAAATTAAAAATTTTTGGAAATATTTTATACTGTCCCCCATTAGAAAAAAGTCAAAAATTTCGATTTGAGCCAAATCGATGATTTTTCGTCCCACTTGCTTATGTTAAAATATCAAAAAGTGGTCTTCTGCACTATATTCTAGGCATTTGAAATTAACTAAAACGCGCGAAAAAAACAGTAAAAAAAATTTTTGGAAATTTTTTGAAAAAAATTTAAAATTTTTTGAAATTTTTTATACGGTCCCCCATTAGAAAAAAGTCAAAAATTTCGATTTGGGCCAAATCGATGATTTTTCGTCCCACTTGTTTATAAGTTAAAATATTAAAAAGTAGTCTTCTGCACTATATTCTAGGCATTTGAAATTAACTAAAACGCGCGAAAAAAACAGTAAAAAAAATTTGTAAATTTTTGGAAATTTTTTGAAAAAAATTTACAATTTTTTAAATTTTTTATACGGTCCCCCATTAGAAAAAAGTCTAAAATTTCGATTTGGGCCAAATCGATAATTTTTCGTCCCACTTGCTCATAAGTTAAAATATCAAAAAGTTGTCTTCTGCACTATATTCTAGGCATTTGAAATTAACTAAAATGCGCGAAAAAAACAGTCAAAAAAATTTTAAAATTTTTTAAAATTTTTTGAAACAAATTTTACATTTTTGGAAATTTCTTATACGGTCCCCCATTAGGAAAAAGTCAAAAATTTCGATTTGGGCCAAATCGATAATTTTTCGTCCCACTTGCTCATAAGGTAGAATATCAAAAAGTGGTTTCCTCCGGTCGTCTTTATATTATACGCAGTTGAAATTAACTAAACCGCCAAAAAAAACAGTAAAAAAAATTTCAAAATTTTTGGAAATTTTTTGAAATAAATTTAAAATTTTTGGAAATATTTTATACTGTCCCCCATTAGGAAAAAGTCAAAAATTTCGATTTGAGCCAAATCGATGATTTTTCGTCCCACTTGCTTATAAGTTAAAATATCAAAAAGTGGTCTTCTGCACTATATTCTAGGCATTTGATATTAACTAAAACGCGCGAAAAAAACAGTAAAAAAAATTTTTGGAAATTTTTTGAAAAAAATTTAAAATTTTTTGAAATTTTTTATACGGTCCCCCATTAGAAAAAAGTCAAAAATTTCGATTTGGGCCAAATCGATGATTTTTCGTCCCACTTGTTTATAAGTTAAAATATTAAAAAGTAGTCTTCTGCACTATATTCTAGGCATTTGAAATTAACTAAAACGCGCGAAAAAAACAGTAAAAAAAATTTGTAAATTTTTGGAAATTTTTTGAAAAAAATTTACAATTTTTTAAATTTTTTATACTGTCCCCCATTAGAAAAAAGTCAAAAATTTCGATTTGAGCCAAATCGATGATTTTTCGTCCCACTTGCTTATAAGTTAAAATATCAAAAAGTGGTCTTCTGCACTATATTCTAGGCATTTGAAATTAACTAAAACGCGCGAAAAAAACAGTAAAAAAAATTTTTGGAAATTTTTTGAAAAAAATTTAAAATTTTTGGAAATATTTTATACTGTCCCCCATTAGAAAAAAGTCAAAAATTTCGATTTGGGCCAAATCGATGATTTTTCGTCCCACTTGTTTATAAGTTAAAATATTAAAAAGTAGTCTTCTGCACTATATTCTAGGCATTTGAAATTAACTAAAACGCGCGAAAAAACAGTAAAAAAAATTTTTAAATTTTTGGAAATTTTCTGAAAAAAATTTACAATTTTTTTAAATTTTTTATACGGTCCCCCATTAGAAAAAAGTCAAAAATTTCGATTTGGACCAAATCGATGATTTTTCGTCCCACTTGCTCATAAGGTAGAATATCAAAAAGTGGCTTCCTGCGGTCGTCTTTATATTATACGCAGTTGAAATAAACTAAACCGCCAAAAAAACAGTAAAAAAAATTTCAAAATTTTTGGAAATTTTTTGAAAAAAATTTAAAATTTTTGGAAATATTTTATACTGTCCCCCATTAGAAAAAAGTCAAAAATTTCGATTTGAGCCAAATCGATGATTTTTCGTCCCACTTGCTTATAAGTTAAAATATCAAAAAGTTGTCTTCTGCACTATATTCTAGGCATTTGAAATTAACTAAAACGCGCGAATTTTTGTGAAAAAAATTTTTAATTTTTGGAAATTTTTTATACGGTCCCCCATTAGAAAAAAGTCAAAAATGTCGATTTGGGCCAAATCGATGATTTTTTATCCCACTTGCTTATAAGTTAAAATATCAAAAAGTTTTCTGCACTATATTCTAGGCATTTGAAATTAACTAAAACGCGCGAAAAAAACAGTAAAAAAAATTTTAAAATTTTTTAAAATTTTTTGAAACAAATTTTACATTTTTGGAAATTTCTTATACGGTCCCCCATTAGGAAAAAGTCAAAAATTTCGATTTCGGCCAAATCGATAATTTTTCGTCCCACTTGCTCATAAGGTAGAATATCAAAAAGTGGTTTCCTGCGGTCGTCTTTATATTATACGCAGTTGAAATTAACTAAACCGCCAAAAAAACAGTAAAAAAAATTTCAAAATTTTTGGAAATATTTTATACTGTCCCCCATTAGAAAAAAGTCAAAAATTTCGATTTGAGCCAAATCGATGATTTTTCGTCCCACTTGCTTATAAGTTAAAATATCAAAAAGTGGTCTTCTGCACTATATTCTAGGCATTTGAAATTAACTAAAACGCGCGAAAAAAACAGTAAAAAAAATTTTAAAATTTTTAAAAATTTTTTGAAACAAATTTTACATTTTTGGAAATTTCTTATACGGTCCCCCATTAGGAAAAAGTCAAAAATTTCGATTTGAGCCAAATCGATAATTTTTCGTCCCACTTGCTCATAAGTTAAAATATCAAAAAGTTGTCTTCTGCACTATATTCTAGGCATTTGAAATTAACTAAAACGCGCGAAAAAAACAGTAAAAAAAATTTTTAAATTTTTTAAAATTTTTTGAAACAAATTTTACATTTTTGGAAATTTCTTATACGGTCCCCCATTAGGAAAAAGTCAAAAATTTCGATTTGGGCCAAATCGATAATTTTTCGTCCCACTTGCTCATAAGGTAGAATATCAAAAAGTGGTTTCCTGCGGTCGTCTTTATATTATACGCAATTGAAATTAACTAAACCGCCAAAAAAAAACAGTAAAATAAATTTCAAAATTTTTGGAAATTTTCTGAAAAAAATTTAAAATTTTTGGAAATATTTTATACTGTCCCCCATTAGAAAAAAGTCAAAAATTTCGATTTGAGCCAAATCGATGATTTTTCGTCCCACTTGCTTATAAGTTAAAATATCAAAAAGTGGTCTTCTGCACTATATTCTAGGCATTTGAAATTAACTAAAACGCGCGAATTTTTGTGAAAAAAATTTTTAATTTTTGGAAATTTTTTATACGGTCCCCCATTAGAAAAAAGTCAAAAATGTCGATTTGGGCCAAATCGATGATTTTTTATCCCACTTGCTTATAAGTTAAAATATCAAAAAGTTTTCTGCACTATATTCTAGGCATTTGAAATTAACTAAAACGCGCGAAAAAAACAGTAAAAAAAATTTTAAAATTTTTTAAAATTTTTTGAAACAAATTTTACATTTTTGGAAATTTCTTATACGGTCCCCCATTAGGAAAAAGTCAAAAATTTCGATTTGGGCCAAATCGATAATTTTTCGTCCCACTTGCTCATAAGGTAGAATATCAAAAAGTGGTTTCCTGCGGTCGTCTTTATATTATACGCAGTTGAAATTAACTAAACCGCCAAAAAAAACAGTAAAAAAAATTTCAAAATTTTTGGAAATTTTTTGAAAAAAATTTAAAATTTTTGGAAATATTTTATACTGTCCCCCATTAGAAAAAAGTCAAAAATTTCGATTTGAGCCAAATCGATGATTTTTCGTCCCACTTGCTTATAAGTTAAAATATCAAAAAGTTGTCTTCTGCACTATATTCTAGGCATTTGAAATTAACTAAAACGCGCGAAAAAAACAGTAAAAAAAATTTTAAAATTTTTTAAAATTTTTTGAAACAAATTTTACATTTTTGGAAATTTCTTATACGGTCCCCCATTAGGAAAAAGTCAAAAATTTCGATTTGAGCCAAATCGATAATTTTTCGTCCCACTTGCTCATAAGTTAAAATATCAAAAAGTTGTCTTCTGCACTATATTCTAGGCATTTGAAATTAACTAAAACGCGCGAAAAAAACAGTAAAAAAAATTTTAAAATTTTTTAAAATTTTTTGAAACAAATTTTACATTTTTGGAAATTTCTTATACGGTCCCCCATTAGGAAAAAGTCAAAAATTTCGATTTGGGCCAAATCGATAATTTTTCGTCCCACTTGCTCATAAGGTAGAATATCAAAAAGTGGTTTCCTGCGGTCGTCTTTATATTATACGCAGTTGAAATTAACTAAACCGCCAAAAAAAACAGTAAAATAAATTTCAAAATTTTTGGAAATTTTCTGAAAAAAATTTAAAATTTTTGGAAATATTTTATACTGTCCCCCATTAGAAAAAAGTCAAAAATTTCGATTTGAGCCAAATCGATGATTTTTCGTCCCACTTGCTTATAAGTTAAAATATCAAAAAGTGGTCTTCTGCACTATATTCTAGGCATTTGAAATTAACTAAAACGCGCGAAAAAAACAGTAAAAAAAATTTTAAAATTTTTTAAAATTTTTTGAAACAAATTTTACATTTTTGGAAATTTCTTATACGGTCCCCCATTAGGAAAAAGTCAAAAATTTCGATTTGGGCCAAATCGATGATTTTTTATCCCACTTGCTTATAAGTTAAAATATCAAAAAGTGGTCTTCTGCACTATATTCTAGGCATTTGAAATTAACTAAAACGCGCGAAAAAAACAGTAAAAAAAATGTTAAAATTTTTTTAAATTTTTTGAAAAAAATTTAAAATTTTTTGAAATTTTTTATACGGTCCCCCATTAGAAAAAAGTCAAAAATTTCCATTTGGACCAAATGGATGATTTTTCGTCCCACTTGCTTATAAGTTAAAATATCAAAAAGTGGTCTTCTGCACTATATTCTAGGCATTTGAAATTAACTAAACGCGCAAAAAAAATAGTAAACAAATTTTTAAAATTTTTTGAAAAAAATTTAAAATTTTTTGAAATCTTTTATACGGTCCCCCATTAGAAAAAAGTAAAAAATTTCGATTTGGGCCAAATCGATAATTTTTCGTCCCACTTGCTCATAAGGTAGAATATCAAAAAGTGGTTTTCTGCGGTCGTCTTTATATTATACGCAGTTGAAATTAACTAAACCGCCAAAAAAAAACAGTAAAAAAAATTTAAAAATTTGTGGAAATTTTTTGAAAAAAATTTTTAATTTTTGAAAATTTTTTATACGGTCCCCAATTAGAAAAAAGTCAAAAATTTCGATTTGGGCCAAATCGATGATTTTTTATCCCACTTGCTTATAAGTTAAAATATCAAAAAGTGATCTTCTGCACTATATTCTAGGCATTTGAAATTAACTAAAACGCGCGAATTTTTGGAAATTTTGTGAAAAAATTTTTTAATTTTTGGAAATTTTTTATACGGTCCCCCATTAGAAAAAAGTCAAAAATTTCAATTTGGGCCAAATCGATAATTTTTCGTCCCACTTGCTCATAAGGTAGAATATCAAAAAGTGGTTTCCTGCGGTCGTCTTTATATTATACGCAGTTGAAATTAACTAAACCGCCAAAAAAAACAGTAAAAAAAATTTCAAAATTAAACAGTAAAAAAAATTTAAAAATTTGTGGAAATTTTTTGAAAAAAATTTAAAATGTTTGAAAATTTTTTATACGGTCCCCAATTAGAAAAAAGTCAAAAATTTCGATTTGGGCCAAATCGATGATTTTTTATCCCACTTGCTTATAAGTTAAAATATCAAAAATTGGTCTTCTGCACTATATTCTAGGCATTTGAAATTAACTAAAACGCGCGAATTTTTGTGAAAAAAATTTTTAATTTTTGGAAATTTTTTATACGGTCCCCCATTAGAAAAAAGTCAAAAATGTCGATTTGGGCCAAATCGATGATTTTTTATCCCACTTGCTTATAAGTTAAAATATCAAAAAGTTTTCTGCACTATATTCTAGGCATTTGAAATTAACTAAAACGCGCGAAAAAAACAGTAAAAAAAATTTTAAAATTTTTTAAAATTTTTTGAAACAAATTTTACATTTTTGGAAATTTCTTATACGGTCCCCCATTAGGAAAAAGTCAAAAATTTCGATTTGGGCCAAATCGATAATTTTTCGTCCCACTTGCTCATAAGGTAGAATATCAAAAAGTGGTTTCCTGCGGTCGTCTTTATATTATACGCAGTTGAAATTAACTAAACCGCCAAAAAAAACAGTAAAATAAATTTCAAAATTTTTGGAAATTTTCTGAAAAAAATTTAAAATTTTTGGAAATATTTTATACTGTCCCCCATTAGAAAAAAGTCAAAAATTTCGATTTGAGCCAAATCGATGATTTTTCGTCCCACTTGCTTATAAGTTAAAATATCAAAAAGTGGTCTTCTGCACTATATTCTAGGCATTTGAAATTAACTAAAACGCGCGAAAAAAACAGTAAAAAAAATTTTAAAATTTTTTAAAATTTTTTGAAACAAATTTTACATTTTTGGAAATTTCTTATACGGTCCCCCATTAGGAAAAAGTCAAAAATTTCGATTTGGGCCAAATCGATGATTTTTTATCCCACTTGCTTATAAGTTAAAATATCAAAAAGTGGTCTTCTGCACTATATTCTAGGCATTTGAAATTAACTAAAACGCGCGAAAAAAACAGTAAAAAAAATTTTAAAATTTTTTTAAATTTTTTGAAAAAAATTTAAAATTTTTTGAAATTTTTTATACGGTCCCCCATTAGAAAAAAGTCAAAAATTTCCATTTGGACCAAATGGATGATTTTTCGTCCCACTTGCTTATAAGTTAAAATATCAAAAAGTGGTCTTCTGCACTATATTCTAGGCATTTGAAATTAACTAAACGCGCAAAAAAAATAGTAAACAAATTTTTAAAATTTTTTGAAAAAAATTTAAAATTTTTTGAAATCTTTTATACGGTCCCCCATTAGAAAAAAGTAAAAAATTTCGATTTGGGCCAAATCGATAATTTTTCGTCCCACTTGCTCATAAGGTAGAATATCAAAAAGTGGTTTTCTGCGGTCGTCTTTATATTATACGCAGTTGAAATTAACTAAACCGCCAAAAAAAAACAGTAAAAAAAATTTAAAAATTTGTGGAAATTTTTTGAAAAAAATTTTTAATTTTTGAAAATTTTTTATACGGTCCCCAATTAGAAAAAAGTCAAAAATTTCGATTTGGGCCAAATCGATGATTTTTTATCCCACTTGCTTATAAGTTAAAATATCAAAAAGTGATCTTCTGCACTATATTCTAGGCATTTGAAATTAACTAAAACGCGCGAATTTTTGGAAATTTTGTGAAAAAATTTTTTAATTTTTGGAAATTTTTTATACGGTCCCCCATTAGAAAAAAGTCAAAAATTTCAATTTGGGCCAAATCGATAATTTTTCGTCCCACTTGCTCATAAGGTAGAATATCAAAAAGTGGTTTCCTGCGGTCGTCTTTATATTATACGCAGTTGAAATTAACTAAACCGCCAAAAAAAACAGTAAAAAAAATTTCAAAATTAAACAGTAAAAAAAATTTAAAAATTTGTGGAAATTTTTTGAAAAAAATTTAAAATGTTTGAAAATTTTTTATACGGTCCCCAATTAGAAAAAAGTCAAAAATTTCGATTTGGGCCAAATCGATGATTTTTTATCCCACTTGCTTATAAGTTAAAATATCAAAAATTGGTCTTCTGCACTATATTCTAGGCATTTGAAATTAACTAAAACGCGCGAAAAAAACAGTAAAAAAAATTTTAAAATTTTTTAAAATTTTTTGAAACAAATTTTACATTTTTGGAAATTTCTTATACGGTCCCCCATTAGGAAAAAGTCAAAAATTTCAATTTGGGCCAAATCGATGATTTTTTATCCCACTTGCTTATAAGTTAAAATATCAAAAAGTGGTCTTCTGCACTATATTCTAGGCATTTGAAATTAACTAAAACGCGCGAAAAAAACAGTAAAAAAAATTTTAAAATTTTTTTAAATTTTTTGAAAAAAATTTAAAATTTTTTGAAATTTTTTATACGGTCCCCCATTAGAAAAAAGTCAAAAATTTCCATTTGGACCAAATGGATGATTTTTCGTCCCACTTGCTTATAAGTTAAAATATCAAAAAGTGGTCTTCTGCACTATATTCTAGGCATTTGAAATTAACTAAACGCGCAAAAAAAATAGTAAACAAATTTTTAAAATTTTTTTAAAAAAATATAAAATTTTTTGAAATCTTTTATACGGTCCTCCATTAGAAAAAAGTAAAAAATTTCGATTTGGGCCAAATCGATAATTTTTCGTCCCACTTGCTCATAAGGTAGAATATCAAAAAGTGGTTTTCTGCGGTCGTCTTTATATTATACGCAGTTGAAATTAACTAAACCGCCAAAAAAAAACAGTAAAAAAAATTTAAAAAATTGTGGAAATTTTTTGAAAAAAATTTTAAATTTTTGAAAATTTTTTATACGGTCCCCAATTAGAAAAAAGTCAAAAATTTCGATTTGAGCCAAATCGATGATTTTTTATCCCACTTGCTTATAAGTTAAAATATCAAAAAGTGATCTTCTGCACTATATTCTAGGCATTTGAAATTAACTAAAACGCGCGAATTTTTGGAAATTTTGTGAAAAAAATTTTTAATTTTTGGAAATTTTTTATACGGTCCCCCATTAGAAAAAAGTCAAAAATGTCGATGTCGAAAAAAAATTTTAAAATTTTTTAAAATTTTTTGAAACAAATTTTACATTTTTGGAAATTTCTTATACGGTCCCCCATTAGGAAAAAGTCAAAAATTTCGATTTGGGCCAAATCGATAATTTTTCGTCCCAGTTGCTCATAAGGTAGAATATCAAAAAGTGGTTTCCTGCGGTCGTCTTTATATTATACGCAGTTGAAATTAACTAAACCGCCAAAAAAAACAGTAAAATAAATTTCAAAATTTTTGGAAATTTTCTGAAAAAAATTTAAAATTTTTGGAAATATTTTATACTGTCGCCCATTAGAAAAAAGTCAAAAATTTCGATTTGAGCCAAATCGATGATTTTTCGTCCCACTTGCTTATAAGTTAAAATATCAAAAAGTGGTCTTCTGCACTATATTCTAGGCATTTGAAATTAACTAAAACGCGCGAAAAAAACAGTAAAAAAAATTTTAAAATTTTTTAAAATTTTTTGAAACAAATTTTACATTTTTGGAAATTTCTTATACGGTCCCCCATTAGGAAAAAGTCAAAAATTTCGATTTGGGCCAAATCGATGATTTTTTATCCCACTTGCTTATAAGTTAAAATATCAAAAAGTGGTCTTCTGCACTATATTCTAGGCATTTGAAATTAACTAAAACGCGCGAAAAAAACAGTAAAAAAAATTTTAAAATTTTTTTAAATTTTTTGAAAAAAATTTAAAATTTTTGAAAATTTTTTATACGGTCCCCAATTAGAAAAAAGTCAAAAATTTCGATTTGAGCCAAATCGATGATTTTTTATCCCACTTGCTTATAAGTTAAAATATCAAAAAGTGATCTTCTGCACTATATTCTAGGCATTTGAAATTAACTAAAACGCGCGAATTTTTGGAAATTTTGTGAAAAAAATTTTTAATTTTTGGAAATTTTTTATACGGTCCCCCATTAGAAAAAAGTCAAAAATTTCAATTTGGGCCAAATCGATAATTTTTCGTCCCACTTGCTCATAAGGTAGAATATCAAAAAGTGGTTTCCTGCGGTCGTCTTTATATTATACGCAGTTGAAATTAACTAAACCGCCAAAAAAAACAGTAAAAAAAATTTCAAAATTTTTGGAAATTTTTTGAAAAAAATTTTAAATTTTTGGAAATATTTTATACTGTCCCCCATTAGAAAAAAGTCAAAAATTTCGATTTGAGCCAAATCGATGATTTTTCGTCCCACTTGCTTATAAGTTAAAATATCAAAAAGTGGTCTTCTGCACTATGTTCTAGGCATTTGAAATTAACTAAAACGCGCGAAAAAAACAGTAAAAAAAATTTTTGGAAATTTTTTGAAAAAAATTTAAAATTTTTTGAAATTTTTTATACGGTCCCCCATTAGAAAAAAGTCAAAAATTTCGATTTGGCCCAAATCGATGATTTTTCGTCCCACTAGTTTATAAGTTAAAATATTAAAAAGTAGTCTTCTGCACTATATTCTAGGCATTTGAAATTACCTAAACGCGCAAAAAAAATAGGAAATATAGGAAATATTTTATACTGTCCCCCATTAGAAAAAAGTCAAAAATTTCGATTTGAGCCAAATCGATGATTTTTCGTCCCACTTGCTTATAAGTTAAAATATCAAAAAGTGGTCTTCTGCACTATGTTCTAGGCATTTGAAATTAACTAAAACGCGCGAAAAAAACAGTAAAAAAAATTTTTGGAAATTTTTTGAAAAAAATTTAACATTTTTTGAAATTTTTTATACGGTCCCCCATTAGAAAAAAGTCAAAAATTTCGATTTGGGCCAAATCGATGATTTTTCGTGCCACTTGTTTATAAGTTAAAATATTAAAAAGTAGTCTTCTGCACTATATTCTAGGCATTTGAAATTACCTAAACGCGCAAAAAAAATAGGAAACAAATTTTTAAAATTTTTTGAAAAAAATTTTAAATTTTTCGAAATTTTTTATACGGTCCCCCATTAGAAAAAAGTCAAAAATTTCGATTTGGGCCAAATCGATGATTTTTCGTCCCACTTGCTTATAAGTTAAAATATCAAAAAGTGGTCTTCTGCACTATATTTTAGGCATTTGAAATTAACAAAACGCGCGAAAAAAACAGTAAAAAAAATTTCAAAATTTTTGGAAATTTTTTGAAATTTTTTATACGGTCCCCCATTAGAAAAAAGTCAAAAATTTCGATTTGGGCCAAATCGATAATTTTTTGTCCCACTTGCTCATAAGGTAGAATATCAAAAAGTGGTTTTCTGCGGTCGTCTTTATATTATACGCAGTTGAAATTAACTAAACCGCCAAAAAAAAACAGTAAAAAAAATTTAAAAATTTCTGGAAATTTTTTTAAAAAAATTAAAAATTTTTGAAAATTTTTTATACGGTCCCCATTAGAAAAAAGTCAAAAATTTCGATTTGGGCCAAATCGATGATTTTTCGTCCCACTTGTTTATAAGTTAAAATATTAAAAAGTAGTCTTCTGCACTATATTCTAGGCATTTGAAATTAACTAAAACGCGCGAAAAAAACAGTAAAAAAATTTTTTAAATTTTTTTAAATTTTTTATACGGTCCCCCATTAGAAAAAAAGTCAAAAATTTCGATTTGGACCAAATCGATGATTTTTCGTCCCACTTGCTTATAAGTTAAAATATCAAAAAGTGGTCTTCTGCACTATATTCTAGGCATTTGAAATTAACTAAAACGCGCGAAAAAAACAGTAAAAAAAATTTTAAAATTTTTTAAAATTTTTTGAAACAAATTTTACATTTTTGGAAATTTCTTATACGGTCCCCCATTAGGAAAAAGTCAAAAATTTCGATTTGGGCCAAATCGATGATTTTTTATCCCACTTGCTTATAAGTTAAAATATCAAAAAGTGGTCTTCTGCACTATATTCTAGGCATTTGAAATTAACTAAAACGCGCGAAAAAAACAGTAAAAAAAATTTTAAAATTTTTTTAAATTTTTTGAAAAAAATTTAAAATTTTTTGAAATTTTTTATACGGTCCCCCATTAGAAAAAAGTCAAAAATTTCCATTTGGACCAAATGGGTGATTTTTCGTCCCACTTGCTCATAAGGTAGAATATCAAAAAGTGGTTTTCTGCGGTCGTCTTTATATTATACGCAGTTGAAATTAACTAAACCGCCAAAAAAAAACAGTAAAAAAAATTAAAAAATTTGTGGA
This sequence comes from Neria commutata, assembly GCA_963457695.1. Taxonomy (NCBI): domain Eukaryota; kingdom Metazoa; phylum Arthropoda; class Insecta; order Diptera; family Micropezidae; genus Neria; species Neria commutata. Next base: position 37,844,782 of record OY735246.1, read on the forward strand.
AATTTTTTGAAAAAAATTTTAAATTTTTGAAAATTTTTTATACGGTCCCCAATTAGAAAAAAGTCAAAAATTTCGATTTGGGCCAAATCGATGATTTTTTATCCCACTTGCTTATAAGTTAAAATATCAAAAAGTGATCTTCTGCACTATATTCTAGGCATTTGAAATTAACTAAAACGCGCGAATTTTTGGAAATTTTGTGAAAAAAATTTTAAATTTTTGGAAATTTTTTATACGGTCCCCCATTAGAAAAAAGTCAAAAATTTCAATTTGGGCCAAATCGATAATTTTTCGTCCCACTTGCTCATAAGGTAGAATATCAAAAAGTGGTTTCCTGCGGTCGTCTATATTATACGCAGTTGAAATTAACTAAACCGCCAAAAAAAACAGTAAAAAAAATTTCAAAATTTTTGGAAATTTTTTGAAAAAAATTTAAAATTTTTTGAAATTTTTTATACGGTCCCCCATTAGAAAAAAGTAAAAAATTTCGATTTGGGCCAAATCGATGATTTTTCGTCCCACTTGTTTATAAGTTAAAATATTAAAAAGTAGTCTTCTGCACTATATTCTAGGCATTTGAAATTACCTAAACGCGCAAAAAAAATAGGAAACAAATTTTTAAAATTTTTTGAAAAAAATTTTAAATTTTTTGAAATTTTTTATACGGTCCCCCATTAGAAAAAAGTCAAAAATTTCGATTTGGGCCAAATCGATGATTTTTCGTCCCACTTGCTTATAAGTTAAAATATCAAAAAGTGGTCTTCTGCACTATATTTTAGGCATTTGAAATTAACAAAACGCGCGAAAAAAACAGTCAAAAAAATTTCAAAATTTTTGGAAATTTTTTGAAATTTTTTATACGGTCCCCATTAGAAAAAAGTCAAAAATTTCGATTTGGGCCAAATCGATAATTTTTTGTCCCACTTGCTCATAAGGTAGAATATCAAAAAGTGGTTTTCTGCGGTCGTCTTTATATTATACGCAGTTGAAATTAACTAAACCGCCAAAAAAAAGTAAAAAAAATGTAAAATTTTTGGAAATTTTTTGAAAAAAATTTACAATTTTTTTAAATTTTTTATACGGTCCCCCATTAGAAAAAAGTCAAAAATTTCGATTTGGGCCAAATCGATAATTTTTCGTCCCACTTGCTCATAAGGTAGAATATCAAAAAGTGGTTTTCTGCGGTCGTCTTTATATTATACGCAGTTGAAATTAACTAAACCGCCAAAAAAACAGTAAAAAAAATTTAAAAATTTGTGGAAATTTTTTGAAAAAAATTTTAAATTTTTGAAAATTTTTTCTACGGTCCCCCATTAGAAAAAAGTCAAAAATTTCGATTTGGGCCAAATCGATGATTTTTCGTCCCACTTGCTTATAAGTTAAAATATCAAAAAGTGGTCTTCTGCACTATATTCTAGGCATTTGAAATTAACTAAAACGCGCGAAAAAAACAGTAAAAAAAATTTAAAAATTTTTGGAAATTTTTTGAAAAAAATTTAAAATTTTTTGAAATTTTTTATACGGTCCCCCATTAGAAAAAAGTCAAAAATTTCCATTTGGACCAAATCGATGATTTTTCGTCCCACTTGCTTATAAGTTAAAATATCAAAAAGTGGTCTTCTGCACTATATTCTAGGCATTTGAAATTAACTAAACGCGCAAAAAAAATAGTAAACAAATTTTTAAAATTTTTTGAAAAAAATTTAAAATTTTTTGAAATCTTTTATACGGTCCCCCATTAGAAAAAAGTAAAAAATTTCGATTTGGGCCAAATCGATAATTTTTCGTCCCACTTGCTCATAAGTTAAAATATCAAAAAGTGGTCTTCTGCACTATATTCTAGGCATTTGAAATTAACTAAAACGCGCGAATTTTTGGAAATTTTGTGAAAAAAATTTTTAATTTTTGGAAATTTTTTATACGGTCCCCCATTAGAAAAAAGTCAAAAATTTCGATTTGGGCCAAATCGATGATTTTTCGTCCCACTTGTTTATAAGTTAAAATATTAAAAAGTAGTCTTCTGCACTATATTCTAGGCATTTGAAATTAACTAAACGCGCAAAAAAAATAGTAAACAAATTTTTAAAATTTTTTGAAAAAAATTAAAAATTTTTGGAAATTTTTTATACGGTCCCCCATTAGAAAAAAGTCAAAAATTTCGATTTGGGCCAAATCGATGATTTTTCGTCCCACTTGCTTATAAGTTAAAATATCAAAAAGTGGTCTTCTGCACTATATTCTAGGCATTTGAAATTAACTAAACGCGCAAAAAAAATAGTAAACAAATTTTTAAAATTTTTTGAAAAAAATTTAAAATTTTTTGAAATCTTTTATACGGTCCCCCATTAGAAAAAAGTAAAAAATTTCGATTTGGGCCAAATCGATAATTTTTCGTCCCACTTGCTCATAAGTTAAAATATCAAAAAGTGGTCTTCTGCACTATATTCTAGGCATTTGAAATTAACTAAAACGCGCGAATTTTTGGAAATTTTGTGAAAAAAATTTTTAATTTTTGGAAATTTTTTATACGGTCCCCCATTAGAAAAAAGTCAAAAATTTCGATTTGGGCCAAATCGATGATTTTTCGTCCCACTTGTTTATAAGTTAAAATATTAAAAAGTAGTCTTCTGCACTATATTCTAGGCATTTGAAATTAACTAAACGCGCAAAAAAAATAGTAAACAAATTTTTAAAATTTTTTGAAAAAAATTAAAAATTTTTTGAAATCTTTTATACGGTCCCCCATTAGAAAAAAGTAAAAAATTTCGATTTGGGCCAAATCGATAATTTTTCGTCCCACTTGCTCATAAGGTAGAATATCAAAAAGTGGTTTTCTGCGGTCGTCTTTATATTATACGCAGTTGAAATTAACTAAACCGCCAAAAAAAAACAGTAAAAAAAATTTAAAAATTTGTGGAAATTTTTTGAAAAAAATTTAAAATTTTTGAAAATTTTTTATACGGTCCCCAATTAGAAAAAAGTCAAAAATGTCGATTTGGGTCAAATCGATGATTTTTTATCCCACTTGCTCATAAGTTAAAATATCAAAAAGTGGTCTTCTGCACTATATTCTAGGCATTTGAAATTAACTAAACGCGCAAAAAAAATAGTAAACAAATTTTTAAAATTTTTTGAAAAAATTTAAAATTTTTTGAAATCTTTTATACGGTCCCCCATTAGAAAAAAGTAAAAAATTTCGATTTGGGCCAAATCGATAATTTTTCGTCCCACTTGCTCATAAGTTAAAATATCAAAAAGTGGTCTTCTGCACTATATTCTAGGCATTTGAAATTAACTAAAACGCGCGAATTTTTGGAAATTTTGTGAAAAAAATTTTTAATTTTTGGAAATTTTTTATACGGTCCCCCATTAGAAAAAAGTCAAAAATTTCGATTTGGGCCAAATCGATGATTTTTCGTCCCACTTGTTTATAAGTTAAAATATTAAAAAGTAGTCTTCTGCACTATATTCTAGGCATTTGAAATTAACTAAACGCGCAAAAAAAATAGTAAACAAATTTTTAAAATTTTTTGAAAAGAATTTAAAATTTTTTAAAATCTTTTATACGGTCCGCCAAAAAAAAACAGTAAAAAAAATTTAAAAATTTGTGGAAATTTTTTGAAAAAAATTTAAAATTTTTGAAAATTTTTTATACGGTCCCCAATTAGAAAAAAGTCAAAAATGTCGATTTGGGCCAAATCGATGATTTTTTATCCCACTTGCTCATAAGTTAAAATATCAAAAAGTGGTCTTCTGCACTATATTCTAGGCATTTGAAATTAACTAAAACGCGCGAAAAAAACAGTAAAAAAAATTTTAAAATTTTTTAACATTTTTTGAAACAAATTTTACATTTTTGGAAATTTCTTATACGGTCCCCCATTAGGAAAAAGTCAAAAATTTCGATTTGGGCCAAATCGATAATTTTTCGTCCCACTTGCTCATAAGGTAGAATATCAAAAAGTGGTTTCCTGCGGTCGTCTTTATATTATATGCAGTTGAAATTAACTAAACCGCCAAAAAAAACAGTAAAAAAAATTTCAAAATTTTTGGAAATTTTTTGAAAAAAATTTAAAATTTTTGGAAATATTTTATACTGTCCCCCATTAGAAAAAAGTCAAAAATTTCGATTTGAGCCAAATCGATGATTTTTCGTCCCACTTGCTTATAAGTTAAAATATCAAAAAGTGGTCTTCTGCACTATATTCTAGGCATTTGAAATTAACTAAAACGCGCGAAAAAGCAGTAAAAAAAATTTTTAAATTTTTGGAAATTTTTTTAAAAAAATTTACAATTTTTTTAAATTTTTTATACGGTCCCCCATTAGAAAAAAGTCAAAAATTTCGATTTGGACCAAATCGATGATTTTTCGTCCCACTTGCTTATAAGTTAAAATATCAAAAAGTGGTCTTCTGCACTATATTCTAGGCATTTGAAATTAACTAAACGCGCAAAAAAAATAGGAAAAAAATTTTAAATTTTTTGAAATTTTTTATACGGTCCCCCATTAGAAAAAAGTCAAAAATTTCGATTTGGGCCAAATCGATGATTTTTCGTCCCACTTGCTCATAAGGTAGAATATCAAAAAGTGGTTTCCTGCGGTCGTCTTTATATTATATGCAGTTGAAATTAACTAAACCGCCAAAAAAAACAGTAAAAAAAATTTTTAAATTTTTGGAAATTTTTTGAAAAAAATTTACAATTTTTTGAAATTTTTTATACGGTCCCCCATTAGAAAAAAGTCAAAAATTTCGATTTGGGCCAAATCGATGATTTTTCGTCCCACTTGCTCATAAGTTAAAATATCAAAAAGTGGTCTTCTGCACTATATTCTAGGCATTTGAAATTAACTAAACGCGCAAAAAAAATAGGAAAAAAATTTTAAATTTTTTGAAATTTTTTATACGGTCCCCCATTAGAAAAAAGTCAAAAATTTCGATTTGGGCCAAATCGATGATTTTTCGTCCCACTTGCTCATAAGGTAGAATATCAAAAAGTGGTTTTCTGCGGTCGTCTTTATATTATACGCAGTTGAAATTAACTAAACCGCCAAAAAAAAGTAAAAAAAATTTAAAATTTTTGGAAATTTTTTGAAAAAAATTAAAAATTTTTTGAAATTTTTTATACGGTCCCCCATTAGAAAAAAGTCAAAAATTTCGATTTGGGCCAAATCGATGATTTTTCGTCCCACTTGCTTATAAGTTAAAATATCAAAAAGTGGTCTTCTGCACTATATTCTAGGCATTTGAAATTAACTAAAACGCGCGAAAAAAACAGTAAAAAAAATTTAAAAATTTTTGGAAATTTTTTGAAATTTTTTATACTGTCCCCCATTAGAAAAAAGTCAAAAATTTCGATTTGGGCCAAATCGATAATTTTTTGTCCCACTTGCTCATAAGGTAGAATACCAAAAAGTGGTTTTCTGCGGTCGTCTTTATATTATACGCAGTTGAAATTAACTAAACCGCCAAAAAAAAGTAAAAAAAATTTAAAATTTTTGGAAATTTTTTGAAAAAAATTTAAAATTTTTGGAAATATTTTATACGGTCCCCCATTAGAAAAAAGTAAAAAATTTCGATTTGGGCCAAATCGATGATTTTTCGTCCCACTTGCTCATAAGGTAGAATATCAAAAAGTGGTTTTCTGCGGTCGTCTTTATATTATACGCAGTTGAAATTAACTAAACCGCCAAAAAAAACAGTAAAAAAAATTTAAAAATTTGTGGAAATTTTTTGAAAAAAATTTAAAATTTTTGAAAATTTTTTATACGGTCCCCCATTAGAAAAAAGTCAAAAATTTCGATTTGGGCCAAATCGATGATTTTTCGTCCCACTTGTTTATAAGTTAAAATATTAAAAAGTAGTCTTCTGCACTATATTCTAGGCATTTGAAATTAACTAAAACGCGCGAAAAAAACAGTAAAAAAAATTTTAAAATTTTTTTAAATTTTGTATACGGTCCCCCATTAGAAAAAAGTCAAAAATTTCGATTTGGGCCAAATCGATGATTTTTCGTCCCACTTGCTTATAAGTTAAAATATCAAAAAGTGGTCTTCTGCACTATATTCTAATCTTTTGAAATTAACTAAAACGCGCAAAAAAAACAGTAAAAAAAAATTTTTAATTTTTGGAAATTTTTAGAAAAAAATTTAAAATTTTTTGAAATTTTTGGAAAAAAATTTAAAATTTTTTTAAATTTTTTATACGGTCCCCCATTAGAAAAAAGTCAAAAATTTCGATTTGGGCCAAATCGATGATTTTTCGTCCCACTTGTTTATAAGTTCAAACATTAAAAAGTGGTCTACTGCACTATATTATACGCATTTGAAATTAACTAAACGCGCAAAAAAAATTGTAAAAAAATTGTTTTTAATTTTTTGAAAACAATTTAAAATTTTTGGAAATTTTTTATACGGTCCCCCATTAGAAAAAAGTCAAAAATTTCGATTTGGGCCAAATCGATGATTTTTCGTCCCACTTGCTTATAAGTTAAAATATCAAAAAGTGGTCTTCTGCACTATATTTTAGGCATTTGAAATTAACTAAAACGCGCGAAAAAAACAGTAAAAAAAATTTAAAAAAATTTAAAAATTTTTGGAAATTTTTTGAAATTTTTTATACTGTCCCCCATTAGAAAAAAGTCAAAAATTTCGATTTGGGCCAAATCGATAATTTTTTGTCCCACTTGCTCATAAGGTAGAATATCAAAAAGTGGTTTTCTGCGGTCGTCTTTATATTATACGCAGTTGAAATTAACTAAACCGCCAAAAAAAAGTAAAAAAAATTTTAAATTTTTGGAAATTTTTTGAAAAAAATTTTAAATTTTTGGAAATATTTTATACGGTCCCCCATTAGAAAAAAGTAAAAAATTTCGATTTGGGCCAAATCGATGATTTTTCGTCCCACTTGCTCATAAGGTAGAATATCAAAAAGTGGTTTTCTGCGGTCGTCTTTATATTATACGCAGTTGAAATTAACTAAACCGCCAAAAAAAACAGTAAAAAAAATTTAAAAATTTGTGGAAATTTTTCGAAAAAAATTTTAAATTTTTGAAAATTTTTTATACGGTCCCCCATTAGAAAAAAGTCAAAAATTTCGATTTGGGCCAAATCGATGATTTTTCGTCCCACTTGTTTATAAGTTAAAATATTAAAAAGTGGTCTTCTGAACTATATTCTAGGCATTTGAAATTAACTAAAACGCGCGAAAAAAACAGTAAAAAAAATTTTAAAATTTTTGTAAATTTTTTGAAAAAATTTTTAATTTTTGGAAATTTTTTATACTGTCTCCCATTAGAAAAAAGTCAAAAATTTCGAATTGGGCCAAATCGATAATTTTTCGTCTCACTTGCTCATAAGTAAAAATATCCAAAAGTGGTCTTCTATATTATACGCATTTGAAATTAACTAAACGCACAAAAAAAATAGTAAAAAAATTTTTAAAATTTTTTGAAAAAAATTAAAAATTTTTGGAAATTTTTTATACGGTCCCCCATTAGAAAAAAGTCAAAAATTTCGATTTGGGCCAAATCGATGATTTTTCGTCCCACTTGCTTATAAGTTAAAATATCAAAAAGTGGTCTTCTGCACTATATTCTAATCTTTTGAAATTAACTAAAACGCGCGAAAAAAACAGTAAAAAAAATTTTTTAATTTTTGGAAATTTTTAGAAAAAAATTTAAAATTTTTTGAAATTTTTTATACGGTCCCCCATTAGAAAAAAGTCAAAAATTTCGAATTGGGCCAAATCGATGATTTTTCGTCCCACTTGTTTATAAGTTCAAATATTAAAAAGTGGTCTACTGCACTATATTATACGCATTTGAAATTAACTAAACGCGCAAAAAAAATTGTAAAAAAATTGTTTTTAATTTTTTGAAAACAATTTAAAATTTTTGGAAATTTTTTATACGGTCCCCCATTAGAAAAAAGTCAAAAATTTCGATTTGGGCCAAATCGATGATTTTTCGTCCCACTTGTTTATAAGTTAAAATATTAAAAAGTAGTCTTCTGCACTATATTCTAGGCATTTGAAATTAACTAAAACGTGCGAAAAAAACAGTAAAAAAAATTTAAAAATTTTTTTAAATTTTTTATACGGTCCCCCATTAGAAAAAAGTCAAAAATTTCGATTTGGACCAAATCGATGATTTTTCGTCCCACTTGCTTATAAGTTAAAATATCAAAAAGTGGTCTTCTGCACTATATTCTAGGCATTTGAAATTAACTAAAACGCGCGAAAAAAACAGTAAAAAAATTTTTTGGAAATTTTTTGAAAAAAATTTAAAATTTTTTGAAATTTTTTATACGGTCCCCCATTAGAAAAAAGTCAAAAATTTCGAATTGGACCAAATCGATGATTTTTCGTCCCACTTGCTTATAAGTTAAAATATCAAAAAGTGGTCTTCTGCACTATATTCTAGGCATTTGAAATTAACTAAACGCGCAAAAAAAATAGTAAACAAATTTTTAAAATTTTTTGAAAAAAATTTAAAATTTTTTGAAATCTTTTATACGGTCCCCCATTAGAAAAAAGTCAAAAATTTCGATTTGGGCCAAATCGATAATTTTTTGTCCCACTTGCTCATAAAGTAGAATATCAAAAAGTAGTTTTCTGCGGTCGTCTTTATATTATACGCAGTTGAAATTAACTAAACCGCCAAAAAAAAACAGTAAAAAAAATTTTTTAATTTTTGGAAATTTTTAGAAAAAAATTTAAAATTTTTTGAAATTTTTTATACGGTCCCCCATTAGAAAAAAGTCAAAAATTTCGAATTGGGCCAAATCGATGATTTTTCGTCCCACTTGTTTATAAGTTCAAATATTAAAAAGTGGTCTACTGCACTATATTATACGCATTTGAAATTAACTAAACGCGCAAAAAAAATTGTAAAAAAATTGTTTTTAATTTTTTGAAAACAATTTAAAATTTTTGGAAATTTTTTATACGGTCCCCCATTAGAAAAAAGTCAAAAATTTCGATTTGGGCCAAATCGATGATTTTTCGTCCCACTTGTTTATAAGTTAAAATATTAAAAAGTAGTCTTCTGCACTATATTCTAGGCATTTGAAATTAACTAAAACGCGCAAAAAAAATAGTAAACAAATTTTTAAAATTTTTTGAAAAAAATTTTAAATTTTTTGAAATTTTTTGAAAAAAATTTAAAATTTTTGGAAATATTTTATACGGTCCCCCATTAGAAAAAAGTCAAAAATTTCGATTTGGGCCAAATCGATGATTTTTCGTCCCACTTGTTTATAAGTTAAAATATTAAAAAGTGGTCTTCTGCACTATATTCTAGGCATTTGAAATTAACTAAAACGCGCGAAAAAAACAGTAAAAAAAATTTTTTAATTTTTGGAAATTTTTTGAAAAAAATTTAAAATTTTTTGAAATTTTTGGAAAAAAATTTAAAATTTTTTGAAATTTTTTATACGGTCCCCCATTAGAAAAAAGTCAAAAATTTCGATTTGGACCAAATCGATGATTTTTCGTCCCACTTGCTTATAAGTTAAAATATCAAAAAGTGGTCTTCTGCACTATATTCTAGGCATTTGAAATTAACTAAAACGCGCGAAAAAAACAGTAAAAAAAGTTTTAAAATTTTTTGGAAATTTTTTGAAAAAAACTTTTAATTTTTGGAAATTTTTTATACGGTCCCCCATTAGAAAAAAGTAAAAAATTTCGATTTGGGCCAAATCGATGATTTTTCGTCCCACTTGTTTATAAGTTAAAATATTAAAAAGTAGTCTTCTGCACTATATTCTAGGCATTTGAAATTAACTAAAACGCGCGAAAAAAACAGTAAAAAAAATTTTTTAATTTTTGTAAATTTTTTGAAAAAAATGTTTAATTTTTGGAAATTTTTTATACTGTCTCCCATTAGAAAAAAGTCAAAAATTTCGATTTGGGCCAAATCGATAATTTTTCGTCTCACTTGCTCATAAGTAAAAATATCCAAAAGTTGTCTTCTGCACTTTATTATACGCATTTGAAATTAACTAAACGCGCAAAAAAAATAGTAAAAAAATTTTTTTAATTTTTTGAAAAAAATTTTAAATTTTTGGAAATTTTTTATACGGTCCCCCATTAGAAAAAAATTAAAAAATTTCGATTTGGGCCAAATCGATGATTTTTTGTCCCACTTGCTTATAAGTTAAAATATTAAAAAGTTGTCTTCTGCACTATATTCTAGGCATTTGAAATTAACTAAAACGCGCGAAAAAAACAGTAAAAATTTTTAAATTTTTGGAAATTTTTTGAAAAAAATTTAAAATTTTTGGAAATATTTTATACGGTCCCCCATTAGAAAAAAGTCAAAAATTTCGATTTGGGCCAAATCGATGATTTTTCGTCCCACTTGTTTATAAGTTAAAATATTAAAAAGTGGTCTTCTGCACTATATTCTAGGCATTTGCAATTAACTAAAACGCGCGAAAAAAACAGTAAAAAAAATTTTTAAATTTTTGGAAATTGTTTGAAAAAAATTTAAAATTTTTTGAAATTTTTGGAAAAAAATTAAAATTTTTTGAAATTTTTTATACGGTCCCCCATTAGAAAAAAGTCAAAAATTTCGATTTGGACCAAATCGATGATTTTTCGTCCCACTTGCTTATAAGTTAAAATATCAAAAAGTGGTCTACTGCACTATATTCTAGGCATTTGAAATTAACTAAACGCGCCAAAAAAATAGTAAACAAATTTTTAAAATTTTTTGAAAAAAATTTTTAATTTTTTGAAATTTTTTATACGGTCCCCCATTAGAAAAAAGTAAAAAATTTCGATTTGGGCCAAATCGATAATTTTTCGTCCCACTTGCTCATAAGGTAGAATATCAAAAAGTGGTTTTCTGCGGTCGTCTTTATATTATACGCAGTTGAAATTAACTAAACCGCCAAAAAAAACAGTAAACAAATTTTTCATTTTTGGAAATTTTTTATACGCTCCCCCATTAGAAAAAAAGTCAAAAATTTCGATTTGGGCCAAATCGATGATTTTTCGTCCCACTTGTTTATAAGTTAAAATATTAAAAAGTGGTCTTCTGCACTATATTCTAAGCATTTGAAATTAACTAAAACGCGCGAAAAAACAGTAAAAAAAATTTTTAAATTTTTGGAAATTTTTGGAAAAAAATTTAAAATTTTTTGAAATTTTTTATACGGTCCCCCATTAGAAAAAAGTCAAAAATTTCGATTTGGACCAAATCGATGATTTTTCGTCCCACTTGCTTATAAGTTAAAATATCAAAAAGTGGTCTTCTGCACTATATTCTAGGCATTTGAAATTAACTAAACGCGCAAAAAAAATAGTAAACAAATTTTTAAAATTTTTTGAAAAAAATTTTAAATTTTTTGAAATTTTTTGAAAAAAATTTAAAATTTTTGGAAATATTTTATACGGTCCCCCATTAGAAAAAAGTCAAAAATTTCGATTTGGGCCAAATCGATGATTTTTCGTCCCACTTGTTTATAAGTTAAAATATTAAAAAGTGGTCTTCTGCACTATATTCTAGGCATTTGAAATTAACTAAAACGCGCGAAAAAAACAGTAAAAAAAATTTTTAAATTTTTTGAAATTTTTGGAAAAAAATTTAAAATTTTTTGAAATTTTTTATACGGTCCCCCATTAGAAAAAAGTCACAAATTTCGATTTGGACCAAATCGATGATTTTTCGTCCCACTTGCTTATAAGTTAAAATATTAAAAAGTAGTCTTCTGCACTATATTCTAGGCATTTGAAATTAACTAAAACGCGCGAAAAAAACAGTAAAAAAAGTTTTAAAATTTTTTGGAAATTTTTTGAAAAAAACTTTTAATTTTTGGAAATTTTTTACACGGTCCCCCATTAGAAAAAAGAAAAAAATTTCGATTTGGGCCAAATCGATGATTTTTCGTCCCACTTGTTTATAAGTTAAAATATTAAAAAGTAGTCTTCTGCACTATATTCTAGGCATTTGAAATTAACTAAAACGCGCGAAAAAAACAGTAAAAATTATTAAATTTTTGGAAATTTTTAGAAAAAAATTTAAAATTTTTGGAAATATTTTATACGGTCCCCCATTAGAAAAAAGTCAAAAATTTCGATTTGGGCCAAATCGATGATTTTTCGTCCCACTTGTTTATAAGTTAAAATATTAAAAAGTGGTCTTCTGCACTATATTCTAGGCATTTGAAATTAACTAAAACGCGCGAAAAAAACAGTAAAAAAAATTTTTAAATTTTTGGAAATTTTTTGAAAAAAATTTAAAATTTTTTGAAATTTTTGGAAAAAAATTTAAAATTTTTTGAAATTTTTTATACGGTCCCCCATTAGAAAAAAGTCAAAAATTTCGATTTGGACCAAATCGATGATTTTTCGTCCCACTTGCTTATAAGTTAAAATATCAAAAAGTGGTCTTCTGCACTATATTCTAGGCATTTGAAATTAACTAAAACGCGCGAAAAAAACAGTAAAAAAAGTTTTAAAATTTTTTGGAAATTTTTTGAAAAAAACTTTTAATTTTTGGAAATTTTTTATACGGTCCCCCATTAGAAAAAAGTAAAAAATTTCGATTTGGGCCAAATCGATGATTTTTCGTCCCACTTGTTTATAAGTTAAAATATTAAAAAGTAGTCTTCTGCACTATATTCTAGGCATTTGAAATTAACTAAAACGCGCGAAAAAAACAGTAAAAAAAATTTTTTAATTTTTGTAAATTTTTTGAAAAAAATGTTTAATTTTTGGAAATTTTTTATACTGTCTCCCATTAGAAAAAAGTCAAAAATTTCGATTTGGGCCAAATCGATAATTTTTCGTCTCACTTGCTCATAAGTAAAAATATCCAAAAGTTGTCTTCTGCACTTTATTATACGCATTTGAAATTAACTAAACGCGCAAAAAAAATAGTAAAAAAATTTTTTTAATTTTTTGAAAAAAATTTTAAATTTTTGGAAATTTTTTATACGGTCCCCCATTAGAAAAAAATTAAAAAATTTCGATTTGGGTCAAATCGATGATTTTTTGTCCCACTTGCTTATAAGTTAAAATATTAAAAAGTTGTCTTCTGCACTATATTCTAGGCATTTGAAATTAACTAAAACGCGCGAAAAAAACAGTAAAAATTTTTAAATTTTTGGAAATTTTTTGAAAAAAATTTAAAATTTTTGGAAATATTTTATACGGTCCCCCATTAGAAAAAAGTCAAAAATTTCGATTTGGGCCAAATCGATGATTTTTCGTCCCACTTGTTTATAAGTTAAAATATTAAAAAGTGGTCTTCTGCACTATATTCTAGGCATTTGCAATTAACTAAAACGCGCGAAAAAAACAGTAAAAAAAATTTTTAAATTTTTGGAAATTGTTTGAAAAAAATTTAAAATTTTTTGAAATTTTTGGAAAAAAATTAAAATTTTTTGAAATTTTTTATACGGTCCCCCATTAGAAAAAAGTCAAAAATTTCGATTTGGACCAAATCGATGATTTTTCGTCCCACTTGCTTATAAGTTAAAATATCAAAAAGTGGTCTTCTGCACTATATTCTAGGCATTTGAAATTAACTAAAACGCGCGAAAAAAACAGTAAAAAAAGTTTTAAAATTTTTTGGAAATTTTTTGAAAAAAACTTTTAATTTTTGGAAATTTTTTATACGGTCCCCCATTAGAAAAAAGTAAAAAATTTCGATTTGGGCCAAATCGATGATTTTTCGTCCCACTTGTTTATAAGTTAAAATATTAAAAAGTAGTCTTCTGCACTATATTCTAGGCATTTGAAATTAACTAAAACGCGCGAAAAAAACAGTAAAAAAAATTTTTTAATTTTTGTAAATTTTTTGAAAAAAATGTTTAATTTTTGGAAATTTTTTATACTGTCTCCCATTAGAAAAAAGTCAAAAATTTCGATTTGGGCCAAATCGATAATTTTTCGTCTCACTTGCTCATAAGTAAAAATATCCAAAAGTTGTCTTCTGCACTTTATTATACGCATTTGAAATTAACTAAACGCGCAAAAAAAATAGTAAAAAAATTTTTTTAATTTTTTGAAAAAAATTTTAAATTTTTGGAAATTTTTTATACGGTCCCCCATTAGAAAAAAATTAAAAAATTTCGATTTGGGCCAAATCGATGATTTTTTGTCCCACTTGCTTATAAGTTAAAATATTAAAAAGTTGTCTTCTGCACTATATTCTAGGCATTTGAAATTAACTAAAACGCGCGAAAAAAACAGTAAAAATTTTTAAATTTTTGGAAATTTTTTGAAAAAAATTTAAAATTTTTGGAAATATTTTATACGGTCCCCCATTAGAAAAAAGTCAAAAATTTCGATTTGGGCCAAATCGATGATTTTTCGTCCCACTTGTTTATAAGTTAAAATATTAAAAAGTGGTCTTCTGCACTATATTCTAGGCATTTGCAATTAACTAAAACGCGCGAAAAAAACAGTAAAAAAAATTTTTAAATTTTTGGAAATTGTTTGAAAAAAATTTAAAATTTTTTGAAATTTTTGGAAAAAAATTAAAATTTTTTGAAATTTTTTATACGGTCCCCCATTAGAAAAAAGTCAAAAATTTCGATTTGGACCAAATCGATGATTTTTCGTCCCACTTGCTTATAAGTTAAAATATCAAAAAGTGGTCTACTGCACTATATTCTAGGCATTTGAAATTAACTAAACGCGCCAAAAAAATAGTAAACAAATTTTTAAAATTTTTTGAAAAAAATTTTTAATTTTTTGAAATTTTTTATACGGTCCCCCATTAGAAAAAAGTAAAAAATTTCGATTTGGGCCAAATCGATAATTTTTCGTCCCACTTGCTCATAAGGTAGAATATCAAAAAGTGGTTTTCTGCGGTCGTCTTTATATTATACGCAGTTGAAATTAACTAAACCGCCAAAAAAAACAGTAAAAAAATTTTTCATTTTTGGAAATTTTTTATACGCTCCCCCATTAGAAAAAAGTCAAAAATTTCGATTTGGGCCAAATCGATGATTTTTCGTCCCACTTGTTTATAAGTTAAAATATTAAAAAGTGGTCTTCTGCACTATATTCTAAGCATTTGAAATTAACTAAAACGCGCGAAAAAACAGTAAAAAAAATTTTTAAATTTTTGGAAATTTTTGGAAAAAAATTTAAAATTTTTTGAAATTTTTTATACGGTCCCCCATTAGAAAAAAGTCAAAAATTTCGATTTGGACCAAATCGATGATTTTTCGTCCCACTTGCTTATAAGTTAAAATATCAAAAAGT
This sequence comes from Neria commutata, assembly GCA_963457695.1. Classification (NCBI taxonomy): domain Eukaryota; kingdom Metazoa; phylum Arthropoda; class Insecta; order Diptera; family Micropezidae; genus Neria; species Neria commutata. The sequence continues at coordinate 37,860,003 of OY735246.1, forward strand.
GGTCTTCTGCACTATATTCTAGGCATTTGAAATTAACTAAACGCGCAAAAAAAATAGTAAACAAATTTTTAAAATTTTTTGAAAAAAATTTTAAATTTTTTGAAATTTTTTGAAAAAAATTTAAAATTTTTGGAAATATTTTATACGGTCCCCCATTAGAAAAAAGTCAAAAATTTCGATTTGGGCCAAATCGATGATTTTTCGTCCCACTTGTTTATAAGTTAAAATATTAAAAAGTGGTCTTCTGCACTATATTCTAGGCATTTGAAATTAACTAAAACGCGCGAAAAAAACAGTAAAAAAAATTTTTAAATTTTTTGAAATTTTTGGAAAAAAATTTAAAATTTTTTGAAATTTTTTATACGGTCCCCCATTAGAAAAAAGTCAAAAATTTCGATTTGGACCAAATCGATGATTTTTCGTCCCACTTGCTTATAAGTTAAAATATTAAAAAGTAGTCTTCTGCACTATATTCTAGGCATTTGAAATTAACTAAAACGCGCGAAAAAAACAGTAAAAAAAGTTTTAAAATTTTTTGGAAATTTTTTGAAAAACTTAATTTTTGGAAATTTTTTACACGGTCCCCCATTAGAAAAAAGTAAAAAATTTCGATTTGGGCCAAATCGATGATTTTTCGTCCCACTTGTTTATAAGTTAAAATATTAAAAAGTAGTCTTCTGCACTATATTCTAGGCATTTGAAATTAACTAAAACGCGCGAAAAAAACAGTAAAAATTATTAAATTTTTGGAAATTTTTAGAAAAAAATTTAAAATTTTTTGAAATTTTTGTCAAAAAATTTAAAATTTTTTGAAATTTTTTATACGGTCCCCAATTAGAAAAAAGTCAAAAATGTCGATTTGGGCCAAATCGATGATTTTTTATCCCACTTGCTTATAAGTTAAAATATCAAAAAGTGGTCTTCTGCACTATATTCTAGGCATTTGAAATTAACTAAACGCGCAAAAAAAGTAGTAAACAAATTTTTAAAATTTTTTGAAAAAAATTTTAAATTTTTTGAAATTTTTTATACGGACCCCCATTAGAAAAAAGTCAAAAATTTCGATTTGGACCAAATCGATGATTTTTCGTCCCACTTGCTTATAAGTTAAAATATCAAAAAGTGGTCTTCTGCGGTCGTCTTTATATTATACGCAGTTGAAATTAACTAAACCGCCAAAAAAAACAGTAAAAAAAATTTAAAATTTTTAGAAATTTTTTGAAAAAAATTTAAAATTTTTGGAAATATTTTATACCGTCCCCCATTAGAAAAAAGTCAAAAATTTCGATTTGGGCCAAATCGATAATTTTTCGTCCCACTTGCTCATAAGGTAGAATATCAAAAAGTGGTTTTCTGCGGTCGTCTTTATATTATACGCAGTTGAAATTAACTAAACCGCCAAAAAAACAGTAAAAAAAATTTAAAATTTTTGGAAATTTTTTGAAAAAAATTTAAAATTTTTGGAAATATTTTATACCGTCCCCCATTAGAAAAAAGTCAAAAATTTCGATTTGGGCCAAATCGATGATTTTTCGTCCCACTTGTTTATAAGTTAAAATATTAAAAAGTGGTCTTCTGCACTATATTCTAGGCATTTGAAATTAACTAAAACGCGCGAAAAAAACAGTAAAAAAAATTTTTAAATTTTTGGAAATTTTTTGAAAAAAATTTAAAATTTTTTGAAATTTTTGGAAAAAAATTTAAAATTTTTTGAAATTTTTTATACGGTCCCCCATTAGAAAAAAGTCAAAAATTTCGATTTGGACCAAATCGATGATTTTTCGTCCCACTTGTTTATAAGTTAAAATATTAAAAAGTGGTCTTCTGCACTATATTCTAGGCATTTGAAATTAACTAAAACGCGCGAAAAAAACAGTAAAAAAAATTTTTAAATTTTTGGAAATTTTTTGAAAAAAATTTAAAATTTTTTGAATTTTTTTATACGGTCCCCCATTAGAAAAAAGTCAAAAATTTCGATTTGGACCAAATCGATGATTTTTCGTCCCACTTGTTTATAAGTTAAAATATTAAAAAGTGGTCTTCTGCACTATATTCTAGGCATTTGAAATTAACTAAAACGCGCGAAAAAAACAGTAAAAAAAATTTTTAAATTTTTGGAAATTTTTTGAAAAAAATTTAAAATTTTTTGAAATTTTTGGAAAAAAATTTAAAATTTTTTGAAATTTTTTATACGGTCCCCCATTAGAAAAAAGTCAAAAATTTCGATTTGGACCAAATCGATGATTTTTCGTCCCACTTGTTTATAAGTTAAAATATCAAAAAGTGGTCTTCTGCACTATATTCTAGGCATTTGAAATTAACTAAACGCGCAAAAAAAGTAGTAAACAAATTTTTAAAATTTTTTGAAAAAAATTTTAAATTTTTTGAAATTTTTTATACGGACCCCCATTAGAAAAAAGTCAAAAATTTCGATTTGGACCAAATCGATGATTTTTCGTCCCACTTGCTTATAAGTTAAAATATCAAAAAGTGGTCTTCTGCGGTCGTCTTTATATTATACGCAGTTGAAATTAACTAAACCGCCAAAAAAACAGTAAAAAAAATTTAAAATTTTTGGAAATTTTTTGAAAAAAATTTAAAATTTTTGGAAATATTTTATACCGTCCCCCATTAGAAAAAAGTCAAAAATTTCGATTTGGGCCAAATCGATAATTTTTCGTCCCACTTGCTCATAAGGTAGAATATCAAAAAGTGGTTTTCTGCGGTCGTCTTTATATTATACGCAGTTGAAATTAACTAAACCGCCAAAAAAACAGTAAAAAAAATTTAAAATTTTTGGAAATTTTTTGAAAAAAATTTAAAATTTTTGGAAATATTTTATACCGTCCCCCATTAGAAAAAAGTCAAAAATTTCGATTTGGGCCAAATCGATGATTTTTCGTCCCACTTGCTTATAAGTTAAAATATCAAAAAGTGGTCTTCTGCACTATATTTTAGGCATTTGAAATTAACTAAAACGCGCGAAAAAAACAGTAAAAAAAATTTTAAAATTTTTGGAAATTTTTTGAAATATTTTATACGGTCCCCCATTAGAAAAAAGTCAAAAATTTCGATTTGGGCCAAATCGATGATTTTTCGTCCCACTTGTTTATAAGTTAAAATATTAAAATATTTTATACGGTCCCCCATTAGAAAAAAGTCAAAAATTTCGATTTGGGCCAAATCGATGATTTTTCGTCCCACTTGTTTATAAGTTAAAATATTAAAAAGTGGTCTTCTGCACTATATTCTAGGCATTTGAAATTAACTAAACGCGCAAAAAAAATAGTAAACAAATTTTTAAAATTTTTTGAAAAAAATTTTAAATTTTTTGAAATTTTTTGAAAAAAATTTAAAATTTTTGGAAATATTTTATACGGTCCCCCATTAGAAAAAAGTCAAAAATTTCGATTTGGGCCAAATCGATGATTTTTCGTCCCACTTGTTTATAAGTTAAAATATTAAAAAGTGGTCTTCTGCACTATATTCTAGGCATTTGAAATTAACTAAAACGCGCGAAAAAAACAGTAAAAAAAATTTTTAAATTTTTGGAAATTTTTTGAAAAAAATTTAAAATTTTTTGAAATTTTTGGAAAAAAATTAAAAATTTTTTGAAATTTTTTATACGGTCCCCCATTAGAAAAAAGTCAAAAATTTCGATTTGGACCAAATCGATGATTTTTCGTCCCACTTGCTTATAAGTTAAAATATCAAAAAGTGGTCTTCTGCACTATATTCTAGGCATTTGAAATTAACTAAAACGCGCGAAAAAAACAGTAAAAAAAGTTTTAAAATTTTTTGGAAATTTTTTGAAAAAAACTTTTAATTTTTGGAAATTTTTTATACGGTCCCCCATTAGAAAAAAGTAAAAAATTTCGATTTGGGCCAAATCGATGATTTTTCGTCCCACTTGTTTATAAGTTAAAATATTAAAAAGGAGTCTTCTGCACTATATTCTAGGCATTTGAAATTAACTAAAACGCGCGAAAAAAACAGTAAAAAAAATTTTTTAATTTTTGTAAATTTTTTGAAAAAAATGTTTAATTTTTGGAAATTTTTTATACTGTCTCCCATTAGAAAAAAGTCAAAAATTTCGATTTGGGCCAAATCGATAATTTTTCGTCTCACTTGCTCATAAGTAAAAATATCCAAAAGTTGTCTTCTGCACTTTATTATACGCATTTGAAATTAACTAAACGCGCAAAAAAAATAGTAAAAAAATTTTTTAAATTTTTTGAAAAAAATTTAAAATTTTTCGAAATTTTTTATACGGTCCCCCATTAGAAAAAAATTAAAAAATTTCGATTTGGGCCAAATCGATGATTTTTTGTCCCACTTGCTTATAAGTTAAAATATTAAAAAGTTGTCTTCTGCACTATATTCTAGGCATTTGAAATTAACTAAAACGCGCGAAAAAAACAGTAAAAATTTTTAAATTTTTGGAAATTTTTTGAAAAAAATTTAAAATTTTTGGAAATATTTTATACGGTCCCCCATTAGAAAAAAGTCAAAAATTTCGATTTGGGCCAAATCGATGATTTTTCGTCCCACTTGTTTATAAGTTAAAATATTAAAAAGTGGTCTTCTGCACTATATTCTAGGCATTTGCAATTAACTAAAACGCGCGAAAAAAACAGTAAAAAAAATTTTTAAATTTTTGGAAATTTGAAAAAAATTTAAAATTTTTTGAAATTTTTGGAAAAAAATTAAAATTTTTTGAAATTTTTTATACGGTCCCCCATTAGAAAAAAGTCAAAAATTTCGATTTGGACCAAATCGATGATTTTTCGTCCCACTTGCTTATAAGTTAAAATATCAAAAAGTGGTCTTCTGCACTATATTCTAGGCATTTGAAATTAACTAAACGCGCCAAAAAAATAGTAAACAAATTTTTAAAATTTTTTGAAAAAAATTTTTAATTTTTTGAAATTTTTTATACGGTCCCCCATTAGAAAAAAGTAAAAAATTTCGATTTGGGCCAAATCGATAATTTTTCGTCCCACTTGCTCATAAGGTAGAATATCAAAAAGTGGTTTTCTGCGGTCGTCTTTATATTATACGCAGTTGAAATTAACTAAACCGCCAAAAAAAACAGTAAAAAAAATTTAAAAATTTGTGGAAATTTTTTGAAAAAAATTTAAAATTTTTGAAAATTTTTTATACGGTTCCCCATTAGAAAAAAGTCAAAAATTTCGATTTGGACCAAATCGATGATTTTTCGTCCCACTTGCTTATAAGTTAAAATATCAAAAAGTGGTCTACTGCACTATATTCTAGGCATTTGAAATTAACTAAACGCGCAAAAAAAATAGTAAACAAATTTTTCAAATTTTTTGAAAAAAATTTTTAATTTTTTGAAATTTTTTATACGGTCCCCCATTAGAAAAAAGTAAAAAATTTCGATTTGGGCCAAATCGATAATTTTTCGTCCCACTTGCTCATAAGGTAGAATATCAAAAAGTGGTTTTCTGCGGTCGTCTTTATATTATACGCAGTTGAAATTAACTAAACCGCCAAAAAAAACAGTAAAAAAATTTTTCATTTTTGGAAATTTTTTATACGCTCCCCCATTAGAAAAAAGTCAAAAATTTCGATTTGGGCCAAATCGATGATTTTTCTCCCACTTGTTTATAAGTTAAAATATTAAAAAGTGGTCTTCTGCACTATATTCTAAGCATTTGAAATTAACTAAAACGCGCGAAAAAACAGTAAAAAAAATTTTTAAATTTTTGGAAATTTTTGGAAAAAAATTAAAAATTTTTTTAAATTTTTTATACGGTCCCCCATTAGAAAAAAGTCAAAAATTTCGATTTGGACCAAATCGATGATTTTTCGTCCCACTTGCTTATAAGTTAAAATATCAAAAAGTGGTCTTCTGCACTATATTCTAGGCATTTGAAATTAACTAAACGCGCAAAAAAAATAGTTAACAAATTTTTAAAATTTTTTGAAAAAAATTTTAAATTTTTTGAAATTTTTTGAAAAAAATTTAAAATTTTTGGAAATATTTTATACGGTCCCCCATTAGAAAAAAGTCAAAAATTTCGATTTGGGCCAAATCGATGATTTTTCGTCCCACTTGTTTATAAGTTAAAATATTAAAAAGTGGTCTTCTGCACTATATTCTAGGCATTTGAAATTAACTAAAACGCGCGAAAAAAACAGTAAAAAAAATTTTTAAATTTTTTGAAATTTTTGGAAAAAAATTTAAAATTTTTTGAAATTTTTTATACGGTCCCCCATTAGAAAAAAGTCAAAAATTTCGATTTGGACCAAATCGATGATTTTTCGTCCCACTTGCTTATAAGTTAAAATATTAAAAAGTAGTCTTCTGCACTATATTCTAGGCATTTGAAATTAACTAAAACGCGCGAAAAAAACAGTAAAAAAGTTTTAAAATTTTTTGGAAATTTTTTGAAAAAAACTTAATTTTTGGAAATTTTTTACACGGTCCCCCATTAGAAAAAAGTAAAAAATTTCGATTTGGGCCAAATCGATGATTTTTCGTCCCACTTGTTTATAAGTTAAAATATTAAAAAGTAGTCTTCTGCACTATATTCTAGGCATTTGAAATTAACTAAAACGCGCGAAAAAAACAGTAAAAATTATTAAATTTTTGGAAATTTTTAGAAAAAAATTTAAAATTTTTTGAAATTTTTGTCAAAAAATTTAAAATTTTTTGAAATTTTTTATACGGCCCCCCATTAGAAAAAAGTCAAAAATTTCGATTTGGACCAAATCGATGATTTTTCGTCCCACTTGCTTATAAGTTAAAATATCAAAAAGTGGTCTTCTGCACTATATTCTAGGCATTTGAAATTAACTAAACGCGCAAAAAAAATAGTAAACAAATTTTTAAAATTTTTTGAAAAAAATTTAAAATTTTTTGAAATCTTTTATACGGTCCCCCATTAGAAAAAAGTAAAAAATTTCGATTTGGGCCAAATCGATAATTTTTCGTCCCACTTGCTCATAAGGTAGAATATCAAAAAGTGGTTTTCTGCGGTCGTCTTTATATTATACGCAGTTGAAAGTAACTAAACCGCCAAAAAAAACAGTAAAAAAAATTTAAAAATTTGTGGAAATTTTTTGAAAAAAATTTAAAATTTTTGAAAATTTTTTATACGGTCCCCAATTAGAAAAAAGTCAAAAATGTCGATTTGGGCCAAATCGATGATTTTTTATCCCACTTGCTTATAAGTTAAAATATCAAAAAGTGGTCTTCTGCACTATATTCTAGGCATTTGAAATTAACTAAACGCGCAAAAAAAGTAGTAAACAAATTTTTAAAATTTTTTGAAAAAAATTTTAAATTTTTTGAAATTTTTTATACGGACCCCCATTAGAAAAAAGTCAAAAATTTCGATTTGGACCAAATCGATGATTTTTCGTCCCACTTGCTTATAAGTTAAAATATCAAAAAGTGGTCTTCTGCGGTCGTCTTTATATTATACGCAGTTGAAATTAACTAAACCGCCAAAAAAAACAGTAAAAAAAATTTAAAATTTTTAGAAATTTTTTGAAAAAAATTTAAAATTTTTGGAAATATTTTATACCGTCCCCCATTAGAAAAAAGTCAAAAATTTCGATTTGGGCCAAATCGATAATTTTTCGTCCCACTTGCTCATAAGGTAGAATATCAAAAAGTGGTTTTCTGCGGTCGTCTTTATATTATACGCAGTTGAAATTAACTAAACCGCCAAAAAAAACAGTAAAAAAAATTTAAAATTTTTAGAAATTTTTTGAAAAAAATTTAAAATTTTTGGAAATATTTTATACCGTCCCCCATTAGAAAAAAGTCAAAAATTTCGATTTGGGCCAAATCGATAATTTTTCGTCCCACTTGCTCATAAGGTAGAATATCAAAAAGTGGTCTTCTGCACTATATTCTAGGCATTTGAAATTAACTAAAACGCGCGAAAAAAACAGTAAAAAAAATTTTTAAATTTTTGGAAATTTTTTGAAAAAAATTTAAAATTTTTTGAAATTTTTGGAAAAAAATTTAAAATTTTTTGAAATTTTTTATACGGTCCCCCATTAGAAAAAAGTCAAAAATTTCGATTTGGACCAAATCGATGATTTTTCGTCCCACTTGTTTATAAGTTAAAATATTAAAAAGTGGTCTTCTGCACTATATTCTAGGCATTTGAAATTAACTAAAACGCGCGAAAAAAACAGTAAAAAAAATTTTTAAATTTTTGGAAATTTTTTGAAAAAAATTTAAAATTTTTTGAAATTTTTTATACGGTCCCCCATTAGAAAAAAGTCAAAAATTTCGATTTGGACCAAATCGATGATTTTTCGTCCCACTTGTTTATAAGTTAAAATATTAAAAAGTGGTCTTCTGCACTATATTCTAGGCATTTGAAATTAACTAAAACGCGCGAAAAAAACAGTAAAAAAAATTTTTAAATTTTTGGAAATTTTTTGAAAAAAATTTAAAATTTTTTGAAATTTTTGGAAAAAAATTTAAAATTTTTTGAAATTTTTTATACGGTCCCCCATTAGAAAAAAGTCAAAAATTTCGATTTGGACCAAATCGATGATTTTTCGTCCCACTTGTTTATAAGTTAAAATATCAAAAAGTGGTCTTCTGCACTATATTCTAGGCATTTGAAATTAACTAAACGCGCAAAAAAAGTAGTAAACAAATTTTTAAAATTTTTTGAAAAAAATTTTAAATTTTTTGAAATTTTTTATACGGACCCCCATTAGAAAAAAGTCAAAAATTTCGATTTGGACCAAATCGATGATTTTTCGTCCCACTTGCTTATAAGTTAAAATATCAAAAAGTGGTCTTCTGCGGTCGTCTTTATATTATACGCAGTTGAAATTAACTAAACCGCCAAAAAAACAGTAAAAAAAATTTAAAATTTTTGGAAATTTTTTGAAAAAAATTTAAAATTTTTGGAAATATTTTATACCGTCCCCCATTAGAAAAAAGTCAAAAATTTCGATTTGGGCCAAATCGATAATTTTTCGTCCCACTTGCTCATAAGGTAGAATATCAAAAAGTGGTTTTCTGCGGTCGTCTTTATATTATACGCAGTTGAAATTAACTAAACCGCCAAAAAAACAGTAAAAAAAATTTAAAATTTTTGGAAATTTTTTGAAAAAAATTTAAAATTTTTGGAAATATTTTATACCGTCCCCCATTAGAAAAAAGTCAAAAATTTCGATTTGGGCCAAATCGATGATTTTTCGTCCCACTTGCTTATAAGTTAAAATATCAAAAAGTGGTCTTCTGCACTATATTTTAGGCATTTGAAATTAACTAAAACGCGCGAAAAAAACAGTAAAAAAAATTTAAAAATTTTTGGAAATTTTTTGAAATTTTTTATACGGTCCCTCATTAGAAAAAAGTCAAAAATTTCGATTTGGGCCAAATCGATGATTTTTCGTCCCACTTGCTTATAAGTTAAAATATCAAAAAGTGGTCTTCTGCACTATATTCTAGGCATTTGAAATTAACTAAACGCGCAAAAAAAATAGTAAACAAATTTTTAAAATTTTTTGAAAAAAATTTTAAATTTTTTGAAATTTTTTGAAAAAAATTTAAAATTTTTGGAAATATTTTATACGGTCCCCCATTAGAAAAAAGTCAAAAATTTCGATTTGGGCCAAATCGATGATTTTTCGTCCCACTTGTTTATAAGTTAAAATATTAAAATATTTTATACGGTCCCCCATTAGAAAAAAGTCAAAAATTTCGATTTGGGCCAAATCGATGATTTTTCGTCCCACTTGTTTATAAGTTAAAATATTAAAAAGTGGTCTTCTGCACTATATTCTAGGCATTTGAAATTAACTAAACGCGCAAAAAAAATAGTAAACAAATTTTTAAAATTTTTTGAAAAAAATTTTAAATTTTTTGAAATTTTTTGAAAAAAATTTTAAATTTTTGGAAATATTTTATACGGTCCCCCATTAGAAAAAAGTCAAAAATTTCGATTTGGGCCAAATCGATGATTTTTCGTCCCACTTGTTTATAAGTTAAAATATTAAAAAGTGGTCTTCTGCACTATATTCTAGGCATTTGAAATTAACTAAAACGCGCGAAAAAAACAGTAAAAAAAATTTTTAAATTTTTGGAAATTTTTTGAAAAAAATTTAAAATTTTTTGAAATTTTTGGAAAAAAATTTAAAATTTTTTGAAATTTTTTATACGGTCCCCCATTAGAAAAAAGTCAAAAATTTCGATTTGGACCAAATCGATGATTTTTCGTCCCACTTGCTTATAAGTTAAAATATCAAAAAGTGGTCTTCTGCACTATATTCTAGGCATTTGAAATTAACTAAAACGCGCGAAAAAAACAGTAAAAAAAGTTTTAAAATTTTTTGGAAATTTTTTGAAAAAAACTTTTAATTTTTGGAAATTTTTTATACGGTCCCCCATTAGAAAAAAGTAAAAAATTTCGATTTGGGCCAAATCGATGATTTTTCGTCCCACTTGTTTATAAGTTAAAATATTAAAAAGGAGTCTTCTGCACTATATTCTAGGCATTTGAAATTAACTAAAACGCGCGAAAAAAACAGTAAAAAAAATTTTTTAATTTTTGTAAATTTTTTGAAAAAAATGTTTAATTTTTGGAAATTTTTTATACTGTCTCCCATTAGAAAAAAGTCAAAAATTTCGATTTGGGCCAAATCGATAATTTTTCGTCTCACTTGCTCATAAGTAAAAATATCCAAAAGTTGTCTTCTGCACTTTATTATACGCATTTGAAATTAACTAAACGCGCAAAAAAAATAGTAAAAAAATTTTTTAAATTTTTTGAAAAAAATTTAAAATTTTTCGAAATTTTTTATACGGTCCCCCATTAGAAAAAAATTAAAAAATTTCGATTTGGGCCAAATCGATGATTTTTTGTCCCACTTGCTTATAAGTTAAAATATTAAAAAGTTGTCTTCTGCACTATATTCTAGGCATTTGAAATTAACTAAAACGCGCGAAAAAAACAGTAAAAATTTTTAAATTTTTGGAAATTTTTTGAAAAAAATTTAAAATTTTTGGAAATATTTTATACGGTCCCCCATTAGAAAAAAGTCAAAAATTTCGATTTGGGCCAAATCGATGATTTTTCGTCCCACTTGTTTATAAGTTAAAATATTAAAAAGTGGTCTTCTGCACTATATTCTAGGCATTTGAAATTAACTAAAACGCGCGAAAAAAACAGTAAAAAAAATTTTTAAATTTTTGGAAATTTTTTGAAAAAAATTTAAAATTTTTTGAAATTTTTGGAAAAAAATTTAAAATTTTTTGAAATTTTTTATACGGTCCCCCATTAGAAAAAAGTCAAAAATTTCGATTTGGACCAAATCGATGATTTTTCGTCCCACTTGCTTATAAGTTAAAATATCAAAAAGTGGTCTTCTGCACTATATTCTAGGCATTTGAAATTAACTAAACGCGCAAAAAAAGTAGTAAACAAATTTTTAAAATTTTTTGAAAAAAATTTTAAATTTTTTGAAATTTTTTATACGGACCCCCATTAGAAAAAAGTCAAAAATTTCGATTTGGACCAAATCGATGATTTTTCGTCCCACTTGCTTATAAGTTAAAATATCAAAAAGTGGTCTTCTGCGGTCGTCTTTATATTATACGCAGTTGAAATTAACTAAACCGCCAAAAAAACAGTAAAAAAAATTTAAAATTTTTGGAAATTTTTTGAAAAAAATTTAAAATTTTTGGAAATATTTTATACCGTCCCCCATTAGAAAAAAGTCAAAAATTTCGATTTGGGCCAAATCGATAATTTTTCGTCCCACTTGCTCATAAGGTAGAATATCAAAAAGTGGTTTTCTGCGGTCGTCTTTATATTATACGCAGTTGAAATTAACTAAACCGCCAAAAAAACAGTAAAAAAAATTTAAAATTTTTGGAAATTTTTTGAAAAAAATTTAAAATTTTTGGAAATATTTTATACCGTCCCCCATTAGAAAAAAGTCAAAAATTTCGATTTGGGCCAAATCGATGATTTTTCGTCCCACTTGCTTATAAGTTAAAATATCAAAAAGTGGTCTTCTGCACTATATTTTAGGCATTTGAAATTAACTAAAACGCGCGAAAAAAACAGTAAAAAAAATTTAAAAATTTTTGGAAATTTTTTGAAATTTTTTATACGGTCCCTCATTAGAAAAAAGTCAAAAATTTCGATTTGGGCCAAATCGATGATTTTTCGTCCCACTTGCTTATAAGTTAAAATATCAAAAAGTGGTCTTCTGCACTATATTCTAGGCATTTGAAATTAACTAAACGCGCAAAAAAAATAGTAAACAAATTTTTAAAATTTTTTGAAAAAAATTTTAAATTTTTTGAAATTTTTTGAAAAAAATTTAAAATTTTTGGAAATATTTTATACGGTCCCCCATTAGAAAAAAGTCAAAAATTTCGATTTGGGCCAAATCGATGATTTTTCGTCCCACTTGTTTATAAGTTAAAATATTAAAATATTTTATACGGTCCCCCATTAGAAAAAAGTCAAAAATTTCGATTTGGGCCAAATCGATGATTTTTCGTCCCACTTGTTTATAAGTTAAAATATTAAAAAGTGGTCTTCTGCACTATATTCTAGGCATTTAAAATTAACTAAACGCGCAAAAAAAATAGTAAACAAATTTTTAAAATTTTTTGAAAAAAATTTTAAATTTTTTGAAATTTTTTGAAAAAAATTTTAAATTTTTGGAAATATTTTATACGGTCCCCCATTAGAAAAAAGTCAAAAATTTCGATTTGGGCCAAATCGATGATTTTTCGTCCCACTTGTTTATAAGTTAAAATATTAAAAAGTGGTCTTCTGCACTATATTCTAGGCATTTGAAATTAACTAAAACGCGCGAAAAAAACAGTAAAAAAAATTTTTAAATTTTTGGAAATTTTTTGAAAAAAATTTAAAATTTTTTGAAATTTTTGGAAAAAAATTTAAAATTTTTTGAAATTTTTTATACGGTCCCCCATTAGAAAAAAGTCAAAAATTTCGATTTGGACCAAATCGATGATTTTTCGTCCCACTTGCTTATAAGTTAAAATATCAAAAAGTGGTCTTCTGCACTATATTCTAGGCATTTGAAATTAACTAAAACGCGCGAAAAAAACAGTAAAAAAAGTTTTAAAATTTTTTGGAAATTTTTTGAAAAAAACTTTTAATTTTTGGAAATTTTTTATACGGTCCCCCATTAGAAAAAAGTAAAAAATTTCGATTTGGGCCAAATCGATGATTTTTCGTCCCACTTGTTTATAAGTTAAAATATTAAAAAGGAGTCTTCTGCACTATATTCTAGGCATTTGAAATTAACTAAAACGCGCGAAAAAAACAGTAAAAAAAATTTTTTAATTTTTGTAAATTTTTTGAAAAAAATGTTTAATTTTTGGAAATTTTTTATACTGTCTCCCATTAGAAAAAAGTCAAAAATTTCGATTTGGGCCAAATCGATAATTTTTCGTCTCACTTGCTCATAAGTAAAAATATCCAAAAGTTGTCTTCTGCACTTTATTATACGCATTTGAAATTAACTAAACGCGCAAAAAAAATAGTAAAAAAATTTTTTAAATTTTTTGAAAAAAATTTAAAATTTTTCGAAATTTTTTATACGGTCCCCCATTAGAAAAAAATTAAAAAATTTCGATTTGGGCCAAATCGATGATTTTTTGTCCCACTTGCTTATAAGTTAAAATATTAAAAAGTTGTCTTCTGCACTATATTCTAGGCATTTGAAATTAACTAAAACGCGCGAAAAAAACAGTAAAAATTTTTAAATTTTTGGAAATTTTTTGAAAAAAATTTAAAATTTTTGGAAATATTTTATACGGTCCCCCATTAGAAAAAAGTCAAAAATTTCGATTTGGGCCAAATCGATGATTTTTCGTCCCACTTGTTTATAAGTTAAAATATTAAAAAGTGGTCTTCTGCACTATATTCTAGGCATTTGCAATTAACTAAAACGCGCGAAAAAAACAGTAAAAAAAATTTTTAAATTTTTGGAAATTGTTTGAAAAAAATTTAAAATTTTTTGAAATTTTTGGAAAAAAATTAAAATTTTTTGAAATTTTTTATACGGTCCCCCATTAGAAAAAAGTCAAAAATTTCGATTTGGACCAAATCGATGATTTTTCGTCCCACTTGCTTATAAGTTAAAATATCAAAAAGTGGTCTTCTGCACTATATTCTAGGCATTTGAAATTAACTAAACGCGCCAAAAAAATAGTAAACAAATTTTTAAAATTTTTTGAAAAAAATTTTTAATTTTTTGAAATTTTTTATACGGTCCCCCATTAGAAAAAAGTAAAAAATTTCGATTTGGGCCAAATCGATAATTTTTCGTCCCACTTGCTCATAAGGTAGAATATCAAAAAGTGGTTTTCTGCGGTCGTCTTTATATTATACGCAGTTGAAATTAACTAAACCGCCAAAAAAAACAGTAAAAAAATTTTTCATTTTTGGAAATTTTTTATACGCTCCCCCATTAGAAAAAAGTCAAAAATTTCGATTTGGGCCAAATCGATGATTTTTCTCCCACTTGTTTATAAGTTAAAATATTAAAAAGTGGTCTTCTGCACTATATTCTAAGCATTTGAAATTAACTAAAACGCGCGAAAAAACAGTAAAAAAAATTTTTAAATTTTTGGAAATTTTTGGAAAAAAATTAAAAATTTTTTTAAATTTTTTATACAGTCCCCCATTAGAAAAAAGTCAAAAATTTCGATTTGGACCAAATCGATGATTTTTCGTCCCACTTGCTTATAAGTTAAAATATCAAAAAGTGGTCTTCTGCACTATATTCTAGGCATTTGAAATTAACTAAACGCGCAAAAAAAATAGTTAACAAATTTTTAAAATTTTTTGAAAAAAATTTTAAATTTTTTGAAATTTTTTGAAAAAAATTTAAAATTTTTGGAAATATTTTATACGGTCCCCCATTAGAAAAAAGTCAAAAATTTCGATTTGGGCCAAATCGATGATTTTTCGTCCCACTTGTTTATAAGTTAAAATATTAAAAAGTGGTCTTCTGCACTATATTCTAGGCATTTGAAATTAACTAAAACGCGCGAAAAAAACAGTAAAAAAAATTTTTAAATTTTTTGAAATTTTTGGAAAAAAATTTAAAATTTTTTGAAATTTTTTATACGGTCCCCCATTAGAAAAAAGTCAAAAATTTCGATTTGGACCAAATCGATGATTTTTCGTCCCACTTGCTTATAAGTTAAAATATTAAAAAGTAGTCTTCTGCACTATATTCTAGGCATTTGAAATTAACTAAAACGCGCGAAAAAAACAGTAAAAAAAGTTTTAAAATTTTTTGGAAATTTTTTGAAAAAAACTTTTAATTTTTGGAAATTTTTTACACGGTCCCCCATTAGAAAAAAGTAAAAAATTTCGATTTGGGCCAAATCGATGATTTTTCGTCCCACTTGTTTATAAGTTAAAATATTAAAAAGTAGTCTTCTGCACTATATTCTAGGCATTTGAAATTAACTAAAACGCGCGAAAAAAACAGTAAAAAAAATTTTTTAATTTTTGTAAATTTTTTGAAAAAAATGTTTAATTTTTGGAAATTTTTTATACTGTCTCCCATTAGAAAAAAGTCAAAAATTTCGATTTGGGCCAAATCGATAATTTTTCGTCTCACTTGCTCATAAGTAAAAATATCCAAAAGTTGTCTTCTGCACTTTATTATACGCATTTGAAATTAACTAAACGCGCAAAAAAAATAATAAAAAAATTTTTAAAATTTTTTGAAAAAAATTTAAAATTTTTGGAAATTTTTTATACGGTCCCCCATTAGAAAAAAATTAAAAAATTTCGATTTGGGCCAAATCGATGATTTTTTGTCCCACTTGCTTATAAGTTGAAATATTAAAAAGTTGTCTTCTGCACTATATTCTAGGCATTTGAAATTAACTAAAACGCGCGAAAAAAACAGTAAAAATTATTAAATTTTTGGAAATTTTTTGAAAAAAATTTAAAATTTTTGGAAATATTTTATACGGTCCCCCATTAGAAAAAAGTCAAAAATTTCGATTTGGGCCAAATCGATGATTTTTCGTCCCACTTGTTTATAAGTTAAAATATTAAAAAGTGGTCTTCTGCACTATATTCTAGGCATTTGAAATTAACTAAAACGCGCGAAAAAAACAGTAAAAAAAATTTTTAAGTTTTTGGAAATTTTTTGAAATTTTTGGAAAAAAATTTAAAATTTTTTGAAATTTTTGGAAAAAAATTTAAAATTTTTTGAAATTTTTTATACGGTCCCCCATTAGAAAAAAGTCAAAAATTTCGATTTGGACCAAATCGATGATTTTTCGTCCCACTTGCTTATAAGTTAAAATATCAAAAAGTGGTCTTCTGCACTATATTCTAGGCATTTGAAATTAACTAAACGCGCAAAAAAAATAGTAAACAAATTTTTAAAATTTTTTGAAAAAAATTTAAAATTTTTTGAAATCTTTTATACGGTCCCCCATTAGAAAAAAGTAAAAAATTTCGATTTGGGCCAAATCGATAATTTTTCGTCCCACTTGCTTATAAGTTAAAATATTAAAAAGTAGTCTTCTGCACTATATTCTAGGCATTTGAAATTAACTAAAACGCGCGAAAAAAACAGTAAAAAAAGTTTTAAAATTTTTTGGAAATTTTTTGAAAAAAACTTTTAATTTTTGGAAATTTTTTACACGGTCCCCCATTAGAAAAAAGTAAAAAATTTCGATTTGGGCCAAATCGATGATTTTTCGTCCCACTTGTTTATAAGTTAAAATATTAAAAAGTAGTCTTCTGCACTATATTCTAGGCATTTGAAATTAACTAAAACGCGCGAAAAAAACAGTAAAAAAAATTTTTTAATTTTTGTAAATTTTTTGAAAAAAATGTTTAATTTTTGGAAATTTTTTATACTGTCTCCCATTAGAAAAAAGTCAAAAATTTCGATTTGGGCCAAATCGATAATTTTTCGTCTCACTTGCTCATAAGTAAAAATATCCAAAAGTTGTCTTCTGCACTTTATTATACGCATTTGAAATTAACTAAACGCGCAAAAAAAATAATAAAAAAATTTTTAAAATTTTTTGAAAAAAATTTAAAATTTTTTGAAATCTTTTATACGGTCCCCCATTAGAAAAAAGTAAAAAATTTCGATTTGGGCCAAATCGATAATTTTTCGTCCCACTTGCTTATAAGTTAAAATATTAAAAAGTAGTCTTCTGCACTATATTCTAGGCATTTGAAATTAACTAAAACGCGCGAAAAAAACAGTAAAAAAAGTTTTAAAATTTTTTGGAAATTTTTTGAAAAAAACTTTTAATTTTTGGAAATTTTTTACACGGTCCCCCATTAGAAAAAAGTAAAAAATTTCGATTTGGGCCAAATCGATGATTTTTCGTCCCACTTGTTTATAAGTTAAAATATTAAAAAGTAGTCTTCTGCACTATATTCTAGGCATTTGAAATTAACTAAAACGCGCGAAAAAAACAGTAAAAAAAATTTTTTAATTTTTGTAAATTTTTTGAAAAAAATGTTTAATTTTTGGAAATTTTTTATACTGTCTCCCATTAGAAAAAAGTCAAAAATTTCGATTTGGGCCAAATCGATAATTTTTCGTCTCACTTGCTCATAAGTAAAAATATCCAAAAGTTGTCTTCTGCACTTTATTATACGCATTTGAAATTAACTAAACGCGCAAAAAAAATAATAAAAAAATTTTTAAAATTTTTTGAAAAAAATTTAAAATTTTTGGAAATTTTTTATACGGTCCCCCATTAGAAAAAAATTAAAAAATTTCGATTTGGGCCAAATCGATGATTTTTTGTCCCACTTGCTTATAAGTTGAAATATTAAAAAGTTGTCTTCTGCACTATATTCTAGGCATTTGAAATTAACTAAAACGCGCGAAAAAAACAGTAAAAATTATTAAATTTTTGGAAATTTTTTGAAAAAAATTTAAAATTTTTGGAAATATTTTATACGGTCCCCCATTAGAAAAAAGTCAAAAATTTCGATTTGGGCCAAATCGATGATTTTTCGTCCCACTTGTTTATAAGTTAAAATATTAAAAAGTGGTCTTCTGCACTATATTCTAGGCATTTGAAATTAACTAAATCGCGCGAAAAAAACAGTAAAAAAAATTTTTAAGTTTTTGGAAATTTTTTTAAATTTTTGGAAAAAAATTTTAAATTTTTTGAAATTTTTGGAAAAAAATTTAAAATTTTTTGAAATTTTTTATACGGTCCCCCATTAGAAAAAAGTCAAAAATTTCGGTTTGGACCAAATCGATGATTTTTCGTCCCACTTGCTTATAAGTTAAAATATCAAAAAGTGGTCTTCTGCACTATATTCTAGGCATTTGAAATTAACTAAACGCGCAAAAAAAATAGTAAACAAATTTTTAAAATTTTTTGAAAAAAATTTAAAATTTTTTGAAATCTTTTATACGGTCCCCCATTAGAAAAAAGTAAAAAATTTCGATTTGGGCCAAATCGATAATTTTTCGTCCCACTTGCTCATAAGGTAGAATATCAAAAAGTGGTTTTCTGTGGTCGTCTTTATATTATACGCAGTTGAAAGTAACTAAACCGCCAAAAAAAAACAGTAAAAAAAATTTAAAAATTTGTGGAAATTTTTTGAAAAAAATTTAAAATTTTTGAAAATTTTTTATACGGTCCCCAATTAGAAAAAAGTCAAAAATGTCGATTTGGGCCAAATCGATGATTTTTTATCCCACTTGCTTATAAGTTAAAATATCAAAAAGTGGTCTTCTGCACTATATTCTAGGCATTTGAAATTAACTAAACGCGCAAAAAAAGTAGTAAAGAAATTTTTAAAATTTTTTGAAAAAAATTTTAAATTTTTTGAAATTTTTTATACGGACCCCCATTAGAAAAAAGTCAAAAATTTCGATTTGGACCAAATCGATGATTTTTCGTCCCACTTGCTTATAAGTTAAAATATTAAAAAGTGGTCTTCTGCACTATATTCTAAGCATTTGAAATTAACTAAAACGCGCGAAAAAAACAGTAAAAATTATTAAATTTTTGGAAATTTTTGGAAAAAAATTTAAAATTTTTTGAAATTTTTTATACGGTCCCCCATTAGAAAAAAGTCAAAAATTTCGATTTGCACCAAATCGATGATTTTTCGTCCCACTTGCTTATAAGTTAAAATATTAAAAAGTAGTCTTCTGCACTATATTCTAGGCATTTGAAATTAACTAAAACGCGCGAAAAAAACAGTAAAAAAAGTTTTAAAATTTTTTGGAAATTTTTTGAAAAAAACTTTTAATTTTTGGAAATTTTTTACACGGTCCCCCATTAGAAAAAAGTAAAAAATTTCGATTTGGGCCAAATCGATGATTTTTCGTCCCACTTGTTTATAAGTTAAAATATTAAAAAGTAGTCTTCTGCACTATATTCTAGGCATTTGAAATTAACTAAAACGCGCGAAAAAAACAGTAAAAAAAATTTTTAAATTTTTGTAAATTTTTTGAAAAAAATGTTTAATTTTTGGAAATTTTTTATACTGTCTCCCATTAGAAAAAAGTCAAAAATTTCGATTTGGGCCAAATCGATAATTTTTCGTCTCACTTGCTCATAAGTAAAAATATCCAAAAGTTGTCTTCTGCACTTTATTATACGCATTTGAAATTAACTAAACGCGCAAAAAAAATAATAAAAAAATTTTTAAAATTTTTTGAAAAAAATTTAAAATTTTTGGAAATTTTTTATACGGTCCCCCATTAGAAAAAAATTAAAAAATTTCGATTTGGGCCAAATCGATGATTTTTTGTCCCACTTGCTTATAAGTTGAAATATTAAAAAGTTGTCTTCTGCACTATATTCTAGGCATTTGAAATTAACTAAAACGCGCGAAAAAAACAGTAAAAATTATTAAATTTTTGGAAATTTTTTGAAAAAAATTTAAAATTTTTGGAAATATTTTATACGGTCCCCCATTAGAAAAAAGTCAAAAATTTCGATTTGGGCCAAATCGATGATTTTTCGTCCCACTTGTTTATAAATTAAAATATTAAAAAGTGGTCTTCTGCACTATATTCTAGGCATTTGAAATTAACTAAAACGCGCGAAAAAAACAGTAAAAAAAATTTTTAAGTTTTTGTAAATTTTTTGAAATTTTTGGAAAAAAATTTAAAATTTTTTGAAATTTTTTATACGGTCCCCCATTAGAAAAAAGTCAAAAATTTCGATTTGGACCAAATCGATGATTTTTCGTCCCACTTGCTTATAAGTTAAAATATCAAAAAGTGGTCTTCTGCACTATATTCTAGGCATTTGAAATTAACTAAACGCGCAAAAAAAATAGTAAACAAATTTTTAAAATTTTTTGAAAAAAATTTAAAATTTTTTGAAATCTTTTATACGGTCCCCCATTAGAAAAAAGTAAAAAATTTCGATTTGGGCCAAATCGATAATTTTTCGTCCCACTTGCTCATAAGGTAGAATATCAAAAAGTGGTTTTCTGCGGTCGTCTTTATATTATACGCAGTTGAAAGTAACTAAACCGCCAAAAAAAAACAGTAAAAAAAATTTTAAAATTTGTGGAAATTTTTGAAAATTTTTTATACGGTCCCCAATTAGAAAAAAGTCAAAAATGTCGATTTGGGCCAAATCGATGATTTTTTATCCCACTTGCTTATAAGTTAAAATATCAAAAAGTGGTCTTCTGCACTATATTCTAGGCATTTGAAATTAACTAAACGCGCAAAAAAAGTAGTAAACAAATTTTTAAAATTTTTTGAAAAAAATTTTAAATTTTTTGAAATTTTTTATACGGACCCCCATTAGAAAAAAGTCAAAAATTTCGATTTGGACCAAATCGATGATTTTTCGTCCCACTTGCTTATAAGTTAAAATATCAAAAAGTGGTCTTCTGCGGTCGTTATATTATACGCAGTTGAAATTAACTAAACCGCCAAAAAAACAGTAAAAAAAATTTAAAATTTTTGGAAATTTTTTGAAAAAAATTTAAAATTTTTGGAAATATTTTATACCGTCCCCCATTAGAAAAAAGTCAAAAATTTCGATTTGGGCCAAATCGATAATTTTTCGTCCCACTTGCTCATAAGGTAGAATATCAAAAAGTGGTTTTCTGCGGTCGTCTTTATATTATACGCAGTTGAAATTAACTAAACCGCCAAAAAAACAGTAAAAAAAATTTAAAATTTTTGGAAATTTTTTGAAAAAAATTTAAAATTTTTGGAAATATTTTATACCGTCCCCCATTAGAAAAAAGTCAAAAATTTCGATTTGGGCCAAATCGATGATTTTTCGTCCCACTTGCTTATAAGTTAAAATATCAAAAAGTGGTCTTCTGCACTATATTTTAGGCATTTGAAATTAACTAAAACGCGCGAAAAAAACAGTAAAAAAAATTTAAAAATTTTTGGAAATTTTTTGAAATTTTTTATACGGTCCCTCATTAGAAAAAAGTCAAAAATTTCGATTTGGGCCAAATCGATGATTTTTCGCTCCCCTTGCTCATAAGGTAAAATATCAAAAAGTGGTCTTGTGCGGTCGTCTTTATATTATACGCAGTTGAAATTAACTAAACCGCCAAAAAAAAACAGTAAAAAAATTTTTCATTTTTGGAAATTTTTTATACGCTCCCCCATTAGAAAAAAGTCAAAAATTTCGATTTGGGCCAAATCGATAATTTTTCGTCCCACTTGCTCATAAGGTAGAATATCAAAAAGTGGTTTTCTGCGGTCGTCTTTATATTATACGCAGTTGAAATTAACTAAACCGCCAAAAAAACAGTAAAAAAAATTTAAAATTTTTGGAAATTTTTTGAAAAAAATTTAAAATTTTTGGAAATATTTTGAAAAAAATTAAATATTTTTGGAAATTTTTTATACGGTCCCCCATTAGAAAAAAGTAAAAAATTTCGATTTGGGCCAAATCGATGATTTTTCGTCCACCTTGTTTATAAGTAAAAATATCCAAAATTGGTCTTCTGCACTATATTATACGCATTTGAAATTAACTAAACGCGCAAAAAAAATTGTAAAAAAATTGTTTTTAATTTTTTGAAAACAATTTAAAATTTTTGGAAATTTTTTATACGGTCCCCCATTAGAAAAAAGTCAAAAATTTCGATTTGGGCCAAATCGATGATTTTTCGCTCCCCTTGCTCATAAGGTAAAATATCAAAAAGTGGTCTTGTGCGGTCGTCTTTATATTATACGCAGTTGAAATTAACTAAACCGCCAAAAAAAAAACAGTAAAAAAATTTTTCATTTTTGGAAATTTTTTATACGATCCCCCATTAGAAAAAAGTCAAAAATTTCGATTTGGGCCAAATCGATAATTTTTCGTCCCACTTGCTCATAAGGTAGAATATCAAAAAGTGGTTTTCTGCGGTCGTCTTTATATTATACGCAGTTGAAATTAACTAAACCGCCAAAAAAACAGTAAAAAAAATTTAAAAATTTGTGGAAATTTTTTGAAAAAAATTTTAAATTTTTGAAAATTTTTTCTACGGTCCCCCATTAGAAAAAAGTCAAAAATTTCGATTTGGGCCAAATCGATGATTTTTCGTCCCACTTGCTTATAAGTTAAAATATCAAAAAGTGGTCTTCTGCACTATATTCTAGGCATTTGAAATTAACTAAAACGCGCGAAAAAAACAGTAAAAAAAATTTAAAAATTTTTGGAAATTTTTTGAAAAAAATTAAAAAATTTTTGACATTTTTTATACGGTCCCCCATTAGAAAAAAGTCAAAAATTTCCATTTGGACCAAATCGATGATTTTTCGTCCCACTTGCTTATAAGTTAAAATATCAAAAAGTGGTCTTCTGCACTATATTCTAGGCATTTGAAATTAACTAAACGCGCAAAAAAAATAGTAAATAAATTTTTAAAATTTTTTTAAAAAAATTTAAAATTTTTTGAAATCTTTTATACGGTCGCCCATTAGAAAAAAGTAAAAAATTTCGATTTGAGCCAAATCGATAATTTTTCGTCCCACTTGCTCATAAGGTAGAATATCAAAAAGTGGATTTCTGCGGTCGTCTTTATATTATACGCAGTTGAAATTAACTAAACCGCCAAAAAAAAAGAGTAAAAAAAATTTAAAAATTTGTGGAAATTTTTTGAAAAAAATTTTAAATTTTTGAAAATTTTTTATACGGTCCCCAATTAGAAAAAAGTCAAAAATGTCGATTTGGGCCAAATCGATGATTTTTTATCCCACTTGCTTATAAGTTAAAATATCAAAAAGTGGTCTTCTGCACTATATTCTAGGCATTTGAAATTAACTAAAACGCGCGAATTTTTGGAAATTTTGTGAAAAAAATTTTTAATTTTTGGAAATTTTTTATACGGTCCCCCATTAGAAAAAAGTCAAAAATTTCGATTTGGGCCAAATCGATAATTTTTCGTCCCACTTGCTCATAAGTTAAAATATCAAAAAGTTGTCTTCTGCACTATATTCTAGGCATTTGAAATTAACTAAAACGCGCGTCTTTATATTATACGCAGTTGAAATTAACTAAACCGCCAAAAAAAAAACAGTAAAAAAATTTTTCATTTTTGGAAATTTTTTATACGCTCCCCCATTAGAAAAAAGTCAAAAATTTCGATTTGGGCCAAATCGATAATTTTTCGTCCCACTTGCTCATAAGGTAGAATATCAAAAAGTGGTTTTCTGCGGTCGTCTTTATATTATACGCAGTTGAAATTAACTAAACCGCCAAAAAAACAGTAAAAAAAATTTAAAATTTTTGGAAATTTTTTGAAAAAAATTTAAAATTTTTGGAAATATTTTGAAAAAAATTAAATATTTTTGGAAATTTTTTATACGGTCCCCCATTAGAAAAAAGTAAAAAATTTCGATTTGGGCCAAATCGATGATTTTTCGTCCACCTTGTTTATAAGTAAAAATATCCAAAATTGGTCTTCTGCACTATATTATACGCATTTGAAATTAACTAAACGCGCAAAAAAAATTGTAAAAAAATTGTTTTTAATTTTTTGAAAACAATTTAAAATTTTTGGAAATTTTTTATACGGTCCCCCATTAGAAAAAAGTCAAAAATTTCGATTTGGGCCAAATCGATGATTTTTCGCTCCCCTTGCTCATAAGGTAAAATATCAAAAAGTGGTCTTGTGCGGTCGTCTTTATATTATACGCAGTTGAAATTAACTAAACCGCCAAAAAAAAAACAGTAAAAAAATTTTTCATTTTTGGAAATTTTTTATACGCTCCCCCATTAGAAAAAAGTCAAAAATTTCGATTTGGGCCAAATCGATAATTTTTCGTCCCACTTGCTCATAAGGTAGAATATCAAAAAGTGGTTTTCTGCGGTCGTCTTTATATTATACGCAGTTGAAATTAACTAAACCGCCAAAAAAACAGTAAAAAAAATTGAAAAATTTGTGGAAATTTTTTGAAAAAAATTTTAAATTTTTGAAAATTTTTTCTACGGTCCCCCATTAGAAAAAAGTCAAAAATTTCCATTTGGACCAAATCGATGATTTTTCGTCCCACTTGCTTATAAGTTAAAATATCAAAAAGTGGTCTTCTGCACTATATTCTAGGCATTTGAAATTAACTAAACGCGCAAAAAAAATAGTAAATAAATTTTTAAAATTTTTTGAAAAAAATTTAAAATTTTTTGAAATTTTTTATACGGTCCCCCATTAGAAAAAAGTAAAAAATTTCGATTTGAGCCAAATCGATAATTTTTCGTCCCACTTGCTCATAAGGTAGAATATCAAAAAGTGGATTTCTGCGGTCGTCTTTATATTATACGCAGTTGAAATTAACTAAACCGCCAAAAAAAAAAGAGTAACAAAAATTTAAAAATTTGTGGAAATTTTTTGAAAAAAATTTTAAATTTTTGAAAATTTTTTATACGGTCCCCAATTAGAAAAAAGTCAAAAATGTCGATTTGGGCCAAATCGATGATTTTTTATCCCACTTGCTTATAAGTTAAAATATCAAAAAGTGGTCTTCTGCACTATATTCTAGGCATTTGAAATTAACTAAAACGCGCGAATTTTTGGAAATTTTGTGAAAAAAATTTTTACTTTTTGGAAATTTTTTATACGGTCCCCCATTAGAAAAAAGTCAAAAATTTCGATTTGGGCCAAATCGATAATTTTTCGTCCCACTTGCTCATAAGTTAAAATATCAAAAAGTTGTCTTCGCACTATATTCTAGGCATTTGAAATTAACTAAAACGCGCGAAAAAAACAGTAAAAAAAATTTTAAAATTTTTTAAAATTTTTTGAAACAAATTTTACATTTTTGGAAATTTCTTATACGGTCCCCCATTAGGAAAAAGTCAAAAATTTCGATTTGGGCCAAATCGATAATTTTTCGTCCCACTTGCTCATAAGGTAGAATATCAAAAAGTGGTTTCCTGCGGTCGTCTTTATATTATACGCAGTTGAAATTAACTAAACCGCCAAAAAAAACAGTAAAAAAATTTCAAAATTTTTGGAAATTTTTTTAAAAAAATTTAAAATTTTTGGAAATATTTTATACGGTCCCCCATTAGAAAAAAGTCAAAAATTTCGATTTGAGCCAAATCGATGATTTTTCGCCCCACTTGCTTATAAGTTAAAATATCAAAAAGTGGTCTTCTGCACTATATTCTAGGCATTTGAAATTAACTAAAACGCGCGAAAAAAACAGTAAAAAAAATTTTTGGAAATTTTTTTAAAAAAATTTTAAATTTTTTGAAATTTTTTATACGGTCCCCCATTAGGAAAAAGTAAAAAATTTCGATTTGGGCCAAATCGATAATTTTTCGTCCCACTTGCTCATAAGGTAGAATATCAAAAAGTGGTTTCCTGCGGTCGTCTTTATATTATATGCAGTTGAAATTAACTAAACCGCCAAAAAAAACAGTAAAAAAAATTTCAAAATTTTTGGAAATATTTTATACTGTCCCCCATTAGAAAAAAGTCAAAAATTTCGATTTGAGCCAAATCGATGATTTTTCGTCCCACTTGCTTATAAGTTAAAATATCAAAAAGTGGTCTTCTGCACTATATTCTAGGCATTTGAAATTAAATAAAACGCGCAAAAAACAGTAAAAAAAATTTTTGGAAATTTTTTGAAAAAAATTTTTAATTTTTGGAAATTTTTTATACGGTCCCCCATTAGGAAAAAGTCAAAAATTTCGATTTGGGCCAAATCGATGATTTTTCGTCCCACTTGTTTATAAGTTAAAATATTAAAAAGTAGTCTTCTGCACTATATTCTAGGCATTTGAAATTAACTAAAACGCGCGAAAAAAACAGTAAAAAAAATTTTTAAATTTTTGGAAATTTTTTGAAAAAAATTTACAAGTTTTTAAATTTTTTATACGGTCCCCCATTAGAAAAAAGTCAAAAATTTCGATTTGGGCCAAATCGATAATTTTTCGTCCCACTTGTTTATAAGTTAAAATATTAAAAAGTAGTCTTCTGCATTATATTCTAGGCATTTGAAATTAACTAAACGCGCAAAAAAAATAGGAAACAAATTTGTAAAATTTTTTGAAATTTTGTATACGGTCCCCCATTAGAAAAAAGTCAAACATTTCGATTTGGGCCAAATCGATAATTTTTTGTCCCACTTGCTCATAAGGTCCCCCATTAGAAAAAAGTAAAAAATTTCGATTTGAGCCAAATCGATAATTTTTCGTCCCACTTGCTCATAAGGTAGAATATCAAAAAGTGGATTTCTGCGGTCGTCTTTATATTATACGCAGTTGAAATTAACTAAACCGCCAAAAAAAAACAGTAAAAAAAATTTAAAAATTTGTGGAAATTTTTTGAAAAAAATTAAAAATTTTTGAAAATTTTTTATACGGTCCCCAATTAGAAAAAAGTCAAAAATGTCGATTTGGGCCAAATCGATGATTTTTTATCCCACTTGCTTATAAGTTAAAATATCAAAAAGTGGTCTTCTGCACTATATTCTAGGCATTTGAAATTAACTAAAACGCGCGAATTTTTGGAAATTTTGTGAAAAAAATTTTTAATTTTTGGAAATTTTTTATACGGTCCCCCATTAGAAAAAAGTCAAAAATTTCGATTTGGGCCAAATCGATAATTTTTCGTCCCACTTGTTTATAAGTTAAAATATTAAAAAGTAGTCTTCTGCACTATA
The DNA here is from genome assembly GCA_963457695.1 of Neria commutata. NCBI lineage: Eukaryota > Metazoa > Arthropoda > Insecta > Diptera > Micropezidae > Neria > Neria commutata. The sequence continues at coordinate 37,887,111 of OY735246.1, forward strand.
TTCTAGGCATTTGAAATTAACTAAAACGCGCGAAAAAAACAGTAAAAAAAATTTAAAAATTTTTGGAAATTTTTTGAAATTTTTTATACGGTCCCCCATTAGAAAAAAGTCAAACATTTCGATTTGAGCCAAATCGATAATTTTTCGTCCCACTTGCTTATAAGTTAAAATATCAAAAAGTGGTCTTCTGCACTATATTCTAGGCATTTGAAATTAACTAAACGCGCAAAAAAAATAGGAAACAAATTTGTAAAATTTTTTGAAATTTTTTATACGGTACCCCATTAGAAAAAAGTCAAAAATTTCGATTTGGGCCAAATCGATGATTTTTCGTCCCACTTGCTTATAAGTTAAAATATCAAAAAGTGGTCTTCTGCACTATATTTTAGGTATTTGAAATTAACTAAAACGCGCGAAAAAAACAGTAAAAAAAATTTAAAAATTTTTGGAAATTTTTTGAAATTTTTTATACGGTCCCCCATTAGAAAAAAGTGAAACATTTCGATTTGGGCCAAATCGATAATTTTTTGTCCCACTTGCTCATAAGGTCCCCCATTAGAAAAAAGTAAAAAATTTCGATTTGAGCCAAATCGATAATTTTTCGTCCCACTTGCTCATAAGGTAGAATATCAAAAAGTGGATTTCTGCGGTCGTCTTTATATTATACGCAGTTGAAATTAACTAAACCGCCAAAAAAAACAGTAAAAAAAATTTAAAAATTTGTGGAAATTTTTTGACAAAAATTTTAAATTTTTTATACGGTCCCCAATTAGAAAAAAGTCAAAAATGTCGATTTGGGCCAAATCGATGATTTTTTATCCCACTTGCTTATAAGTTAAAATATCAAAAAGTGGTCTTCTGCACTATATTCTAGGCATTTGAAATTAACTAAACGCGCAAAAAAAATAGGAAACAAATTTGTAAAATACGGTTTGTAAAAAATCATCGATTTGGCCCAAATCGACATTGGGGACCGTATAAAAAATTTAAAATTTTTTTCAAAAAATTTCCACAAATTTTAAAATTTTTTTTACTGTTTTTTTTTGGCGGTTTAGTTAATTTCAACTGCGTATAATATAAAGACGACCGCAGAAATCCACTTTTTGATATTCTACCTTATGAGCAAGTGGGACGAAAAATTATCGATTTGGCTCAAATCGAAATTTTTTACTTTTTTCTAATGGGGGACCGTATACAAAATTTCAAAAAATTTCCAAAAATTTTTAAATTTTTTTTACTGTTTTTTTCGCGCGTTTTAGTTAATTTCAAATACCTAAAATATAGTGCAGAAGACCACTTTTTGATATTTTAACTTATAAGCAAGTGGGACGAAAAATCATCGATTTGGCCCAAATCGAAATTTTTGACTTTTTTCTAATGGGGGACCGTATAAAAAATTTCAAAAAATTTTACAAATTTGTTTCCTATTTTTTTTGCGCGTTTAGTTAATTTCAAATGCCTAGAATATAGTGCAGAAGACCACTTTTTGATATTTTAACTTATAAGCAAGTGGGTCGAAAAATTATCGATTTGGCCCAAATCGAAATGTTTGACTTTTTTCTAATGGGGGACCGTATAAAAAATTTCAAAAAATTTCCAAAAATTTTTAAATTTTTTTTACTGTTTTTTTCGCGCGTTTTAGTTAATTTCAAATGCCTAGAATATAGTGCAGAAGACTACTTTTTAATATTTTAACTTATAAACAAGTGGGACGAAAAATTATCGATTTGGCCCAAATCGAAATTTTTGACTTTTTTCTAATGGGGGACCGTATAAAAAATTTCCAAAAATTAAAAATTTTTTTCACAAAATTTCCAAAAATTCGCGCGTTTTAGTTAATTTCAAATGCCTAGAATATAGTGCAGAAGACCACTTTTTGATATTTTAACTTATAAGCAAGTGGGATAAAAAATCATCGATTTGGCCCAAATCGACATTTTTGACTTTTTTCTAATTGGGGACCGTATAAAAAATTTTCAAAAATTTTAAATTTTGTTCAAAAAATTTCCACAAATTTTTAAATTTTTTTTACTGTTTTTTTTTGGCGGTTTAGTTAATTTCAACTGCGTATAATATAAAGACGACCGCAGAAATCCACTTTTTGATATTCTACCTTATGAGCAAGTGGGACGAAAAATTATCGATTTGGCTCAAATCGAAATTTTTTACTTTTTTCTAATGGGGGACCTTATGAGTAAGTGGGACAAAAAATTATCGATTTGGCCCAAATCGAAATGTTTGACTTTTTTCTAATGGGGGACCGTATAAAAAATTTCAAAAAATTTCCAACAATTTTTAAATTTTTTTTACTGTTTTTTTTTGGCGGTTTAGTTAATTTCAAATGCCTAAAATATAGTGCAGAAGACCACTTTTTGATATTTTAACTTATAAGCAAGTGGGACGAAAAATCATCGATTTGGCCCAAATCGAAATTTTTGACTTTTTTCTAATGGGGGACCGTATAAAAAATTTCAAAAAATTTTACAAATTTGTTTCCTATTTTTTTTGCGCGTTTAGTTAATTTCAAATGCCTAGAATATAGTGCAGAAGACTACTTTTTAATATTTTAACTTATAAACAAGTGGGACGAAAAATTATCGATTTGGCCCAAATCGAAATTTTTGACTTTTTTCTAATGGGGGACCGTATAAAAAATTTCAAAAAATTTTAAATTTTTTTCAAAAAATTTCCAAAATTTTTTTTACTGTTTTTTTCGCGCGTTTTAGTTAATTTCAAATGCCTAGAATATAGTGCAGAAGACCACTTTTTGATATTTTAACTTATAAGCAAGTGGGGCGAAAAATCATCGATTTGGCTCAAATCGAAATTTTTGACTTTTTTCTAATGGGGGACCGTATAAAATATTTCCAAAAATTTTAAATTTTTTTTTAAAAATTTCCAAAAATTTTGAAATTTTTTTACTGTTTTTTTTGGCGGTTTAGTTAATTTCAACTGCGTATAATATAAAGACGACCGCAGGAAACCACTTTTTGATATTCTACCTTATGAGCAAGTGGGACGAAAAATTATCGATTTGGCCCAAATCGAAATTTTTGACTTTTTCCTAATGGGGGACCGTATAAGAAATTTCCAAAAATGTAAAATTTGTTTCAAAAAATTTTAAAAAATTTTAAAATTTTTTTTACTGTTTTTTTCGCGCGTTTTAGTTAATTTCAAATGCCTAGAATATAGTGCAGAAGACAACTTTTTGATATTTTAACTTATGAGCAAGTGGGACGAAAAATTATCGATTTGGCCCAAATCGAAATTTTTGACTTTTTTCTAATGGGGGACCGTATAAAAAATTTCCAAAAATTAAAAATTTTTTTCACAAAATTTCCAAAAATTCGCGCGTTTTAGTTAATTGTCCCACTTGCTCATAAGGTCCCCCATTAGAAAAAAGTAAAAAATTTCGATTTGAGCCAAATCGATAATTTTTCGTCCCACTTGCTCATAAGGTAGAATATCAAAAAGTGGATTTCTGCGGTCGTCTTTATATTATACGCAGTTGAAATTAACTAAACCGCCACAAAAAAACAGTAAAAAAAATTTAAAAATTTGTGGAAATTTTTTGAAAAAAATTTTAAATTTTTTATACGGTCCCCAATTAGAAAAAAGTCAAAAATGTCGATTTGGGCCAAATCGATGATTTTTTATCCCACTTGCTTATAAGTTAAAATATCAAAAAGTGGTCTTCTGCACTATATTTTAGGCATTTGAAATTAACTAAAACGCGCGAAAAAAACAGTAAAAAAAATTTAAAAATTTTTGGAAATTTTTTGAAATTTTTTATACGGTCCCCCATTAGAAAAAAGTCAAACATTTCGATTTGGGCCAAATCGATGATTTTTCGTCCCACTTGCTTATAAGTTAAAATATCAAAAAGTGGTCTTCTGCACTATATTTTAGGCATTTGAAATTAACTAAAACGCGCGAAAAAAACAGTAAAAAAAATTTAAAAATTTTTGGAAATTTTTTGAAATTTTTTATACGGTCCCCCATTAGAAAAAAGTCAAACATTTCGATTTGGGCCAAATCGATGATTTTTCGTCCCACTTGCTTATAAGTTAAAATATCAAAAAGTGGTCTTCTGCACTATATTTTAGGCATTTGAAATTAACTAAAACGCGCGAAAAAAACAGTAAAAAAAATTTAAAATTTTTGGAAATTTTTTGAAAAAAATTTAAAATTTTTGGAAATATTTTATACGGTCCCCCATTAGAAAAAAGTAAAAAATTTCGATTTGGGCCAAATCGATAATTTTTGTCCCACTTGCTCATAAGGTAGAATATCAAAAAGTGGTTTTCTGCGGTCGTCTTTATATTATACGCAGTTGAAATTAACTAAACCGCCAAAAAAAAACAGTAAAAAAAATTTAAAAATTTGTGGAAATTTTTGAAAAAAATTTAAAATTTTTGAAAATTTTTTATACGGTCCCCCATTAGAAAAAAGTCAAAAATTTCGATTTGGGCCAAATCGATGATTTTTCGTCCTACTTGTTTATATGTTAAAATATTAAAAAGTAGTCTTCTGCACTATATTCTAGGCATTTGAAATTAACTAAAACGCGCGAAAAAAACAGTAAAAAAAATTTTTAAATTTTTGGAAATTTTTTGAACAAAATTTAAAATTTTTTTAAATTTTTTATACGGTCCCCCATTAGAAAAAAGTCAAAAATTTCGATTTGGACCAAATCGATGATTTTTCGTCCCACTTGCTTATAAGTTAAAATATCAAAAAGTGGTCTTCTGCACTATATTCTAGGCATTTGAAATTAACTAAACGCGCAAAAAAAATAGTAAACATTTTTAAAATTTTTTGAAAAAAATTTAAAATTTTTTGAAATCTTTTATACGGTCCCCCATTAGAAAAAAGTCAAAAATTTCGATTTGGGCCAAATCGATAATTTTTTGTCCCACTTGCTCATAAGGTAGAATATTAAAAAGTGGTTTTCTGCGGTCGTCTTTATATTATACGCAGTTGAAATTAACTAAACCGCCAAAAAAAAACAGTAAAAAAAATTTAAAATTTTTGGAAATTTTTTGAAAAAAATTTTAAAATTTTTGGAAATTTTTTATACGGTCCCCCATTAGAAAAAAGTAAAAATTCCGATTTGGGCCAAATCGATAATTTTTCGTCCCACTTGCTCATAAGGTAGAATATCAAAAAGTGGTTTTCTGCGGTCGTCTTTATATTATACGCAGTTGAAATTAACTAAACCGCCAAAAAAAACAGTAAAAAAAATTTAAAAATTTGTGGAAATTTTTCGAAAAAAATTTTAAATTTTTGAAAATTTTTTATACGGTCCCCCATTAGAAAAAAGTCAAAAATTTCGATTTGAGCCAAATCGATGATTTTTCGTCCCACTTGCTTATAAGTTAAAATATCAAAAAGTGGTCTTCTGCACTATATTCTAGGCATTTGAAATTAACTAAAACGCGCGAAAAAAACAGTAAAAAAAATTTTTGGAAATTTTTTGAAAAAAATTTAAAATTTTTTGAAATTTTTTATACGGTCCCCCATTAGAAAAAAGTCAAAAATTTCGATTTGGACCAAGTCGATGATTTTTCGTCCCACTTGCTTATAAGTTAAAATATCAAAAAGTGGTCTTCTGCACTATATTCTAGGCATTTGAAATTAACTAAACGCGCAAAAAAAATAGTAAACAAATTTTTAAAATTTTTTGAAAAAAATTTAAAATTTTTGGAAATCTTTTATACGGTCCCCCATTAGAAAAAAGTCAAAAATTTCGATTTGGACCAAATCGGTGATTTTTCGTCCCACTTGCTTATAAGTTAAAATATCAAAAAGTGGTCTTCTGCACTATATTCTAGGCATTTGAAATTAACTAAACGCGCAAAAAAAATAGTAAACAAATTTTTAAAATTTTTTGAAAAAAATTTAAAATTTTTGGAAATCTTTTATACGGTCCCCCATTAGAAAAAAGTCAAAAATTTCGATTTGGACCAAATCGGTGATTTTTCGTCCCACTTGCTTATAAGTTAAAATATCAAAAAGTGGTCTTCTGCACTATATTCTAGGCATTTGAAATTAACTAAACGCGCAAAAAAAATAATAAACAAGTTTTTAAAATTTTTTGAACAAAATTTTAAATTTTTTGCAATTTTTTATACGGTCCCCCATTAGAAAAAAGTCAAAAATTTCGATTTGGGCCAAATCGATAATTTTTCGTCCCACTTGCTCATAAGGTAAAATATCAAAAAGTGGTCTTGTGCGGTCGTCTTTATATTATACGCAGTTGAAATTAACTAAACCGCCAAAAAAAAACAGTAAAAAAATTTTTAATTTTTTAAAATTTTGTATACGGTCCCCATTAGAAAAAAGTCAAAAATTTCGATTTGGGCCAAATCGATGATTTTTCGTCCCACTTGCTTATAAGTTAAAATATCAAAAAGTGGTCTTCTGCACTATATTCTAGGCTTTTGAAATTAACTAAAACGCGCGAAAAAAACAGTAAAAAAAATTTTTTAATTTTTGGAAATTTTTTGAAATTTTTTATACGGTCCCCCATTAGAAAAAAGTCAAAAATTTCGATTTGGACCAAATCGGTGATTTTTCGTCCCACTTGCTTATAAGTTAAAATATCAAAAAGTGGTCTTCTGCACTATATTCTAGGCATTTGAAATTAACTAAACGCGCAAAAAAAATAATAAACAAGTTTTTAAAATTTTTTGAACAAAATTTTAAATTTTTTGCAATTTTTTATACGGTCCCCCATTAGAAAAAAGTCAAAAATTTCGATTTGGGGCAAATCGATGATTTTTCGCCCCCCTTGCTCATAAGGTAGAATATCAAAAAGTGGTTTTCTGCGGTCGTCTTTATATTATACGCAGTTGAAATTAACTAAACCGCCAAAAAAACAGTAAAAAAAATTTAAAAATTTGTGGAAATTTTTTGAAAAAAATTTTAAATTTTTGAAAATTTTTTCTACGGTCCCCCATTAGAAAAAAGTCAAAAATTTCGATTTGGGCCAAATCGATGATTTTTCGTCCCACTTGCTTATAAGTTAAAATATCAAAAAGTGGTCTTCTGCACTATATTCTAGGCATTTGAAATTAACTAAACGCGCAAAAAAAATAGTAAACAAATTTTTAAAATTTTTTGAAAAAAATTTAAAATTTTTGGAAATCTTTTATACGGTCCCCCATTAGAAAAAAGTCAAAAATTTCGATTTGGACCAAATCGGTGATTTTTCGTCCCACTTGCTTATAAGTTAAAATATCAAAAAGTGGTCTTCTGCACTATATTCTAGGCATTTGAAATTAACTAAACGCGCAAAAAAAATAGTAAACAAATTTTTAAAATTTTTTGAAAAAAATTTAAAATTTTTGGAAATCTTTTATACGGTCCCCCATTAGAAAAAAGTCAAAAATTTCGATTTGGACCAAATCGGTGATTTTTCGTCCCACTTGCTTATAAGTTAAAATATCAAAAAGTGGTCTTCTGCACTATATTCTAGGCATTTGAAATTAACTAAACGCGCAAAAAAAATAGTAAACAAATTTTTAAAATTTTTTGAAAAAAATTTAAAATTTTTGGAAATCTTTTATACGGTCCCCCATTAGAAAAAAGTCAAAAATTTCGATTTGGACCAAATCGGTGATTTTTCGTCCCACTTGCTTATAAGTTAAAATATCAAAAAGTGGTCTTCTGCACTATATTCTAGGCATTTGAAATTAACTAAACGCGCAAAAAAAATAATAAACAAGTTTTTAAAATTTTTTGAACAAAATTTTAAATTTTTTGAAATTTTTTATACGGTCCCCCATTAGAAAAAAGTCAAAAATTTCGATTTGGGCCAAATCGATAATTTTTCGTCCCACTTGCTCATAAGGTAAAATATCAAAAAGTGGTCTTGTGCGGTCGTCTTTATATTATACGCAGTTGAAATTAACTAAACCGCCAAAAAAAACAGTAAAAAAATTTTTAATTTTTTAAAATTTTGTATACGGTCCCCATTAGAAAAAAGTCAAAAATTTCGATTTGGGCCAAATCGATGATTTTTCGTCCCACTTGCTTATAAGTTAAAATATCAAAAAGTGGTCTTCTGCACTATATTCTAGGCTTTTGAAATTAACTAAAACGCGCGAAAAAAACAGTAAAAAAAATTTTTTAATTTTTGGAAATTTTTTGAAATTTTTTATACGGTCCCCCATTAGAAAAAAGTCAAAAATTTCGATTTGGACCAAATCGGTGATTTTTCGTCCCACTTGCTTATAAGTTAAAATATCAAAAAGTGGTCTTCTGCACTATATTCTAGGCATTTGAAATTAACTAAACGCGCAAAAAAAATAATAAACAAGTTTTTAAAATTTTTTGAACAAAATTTTAAATTTTTTGAAATTTTTTATACGGTCCCCCATTAGAAAAAAGTCAAAAATTTCGATTTGGACCAAATCGGTGATTTTTCGTCCCACTTGCTCATAAGGTAAAATATCAAAAAGTGGTCTTGTGCGGTCGTCTTTATATTATACGCAGTTGAAATTAACTAAACCGCAAAAAAAAAACAGTAAAAAAAATTTAAAAATTTGTGGAAATTTTTTGAAATTTTTTATACCGTCCCCCATTAGAAAAAAGTCTAAAATTTCGATTTGGGCCAAATGGATGATTTTTCGTCCGAAAAAAAAAAATTTTTTAATTTTTGGAAATTTTTGGAAAAAAATTTTAAATTTTTTGAAATTTTTTATACGGTCCCCCATTAGAAAAAAGTCAAAAATTTCGATTTGGACCAAATCGATGATTTTCGTCCCACTTGCTTATAAGTTAAAATATCAAAAAGTGGTCTTCTGCACTATATTCTAGGCATTTGAAATTAACTAAACGCGCAAAAAAAATAGTAAACAAATTTTTTAAATTTTTTGAAAAAAATTTTTAATTTTTTGAAATTTTTTATACGGTCCCCCATTAGAAAAAAGTCAAAAATTTCGATTTGGGCCAAATCGATGATTTTTCGTCCCACTTGCTTATAAGTTAAAATATCAAAAAGTGGTCTTCTGCACTATATTTTAGGCATTTGAAATTAACTAAAACGCGCGAAAAAAACAGTAAAAAAAATTTTAAAATTTTTGGAAATTTTTGGAAATTTTTTATACGGTCCCCCATTAGAAAAAAGTCAAAAATTTCGATTTTATAAGTTAAAATATCAAAAAGTGGTCTTCTGCACTATATTCTAGGCATTTGAAATTAACTAAAACGCGCGAAAAAAACAGTAAAAAAAAATTTAACATTTTTGTAAATTTTTTGAAAAAAATGTTTAATTTTTGGAAATTTTTTATACTGTCTCCCATTAGAAAAAAGTCAAAAATTTCGATTTGGACCAAATCGATGATTTTCGTCCCACTTGCTTATAAGTTAAAATATCAAAAAGTGGTCTTCTGCACTATATTCTAGGCATTTGAAATTAACTAAACGCGGAAAAAAAATAATAAAAAATTTTTTTAATTTTTTGAAAAAAATTTAAAATTTTTGGAAATTTTTTATACGGTCCCCCATTAGAAAAATATTAAAAAATTTCGATTTGGGCCAAATCGATGATTTTTTGTCCCACTTGCTTATAAGGTAGAATTAATTAATTTAATTTTTGGAAATTTTTTATACTGTCTCCCATTAGAAAAAAGTCAAAAATTTCGATTTGGACCAAATCGATGATTTTCGTCCCACTTGCTTATAAGTTAAAATATCAAAAAGTGGTCTTTTGCTCTATATTCTAGGCATTTGAAATTAACTAAAACGCGGAAAAAAAACAGTAAAAAAAATTTTAAAATTTTTGTAAATTTGTTGAAAAAATTTTTTAATTTTTGGACATTTTTTATATGGTCCCCCATTAGAAAAAAGTAAAAAATTTCGATTTGGGCCAAATCGATAATTTTTCGTCCCACTTGCTCATAAGGTAGAATATCAAAAAGTGGTTTTCTGCGGTCGTCTTTATATTATACGCAGTTGAAATTAACTAAACCGCCAAAAAAAAAACAGTAAAAAAATGTTAAATTTTTGGAAATTTTTTGTACGGTCCCCCATTAGAAAAAAGTCAAAAATGTCGATTTGCGCCAAATCGATGATTTTTTGTCCCACTTGGTTATAAGTTAAAATATCAAAAAGTGGTCTTCTGCACTATATTCTAGGCATTTGAAATTAACTAAAACGCGCGAATTTTTGGAAATTTTGTGAAAAAAATTTATAATTTTTGGAAATTTTTTATACGGTCCCCCATTAGAAAAAAGTCAAAAATTTCGATTTGGACCAAGTCGATGATTTTTCGTCCCACTTGCTTATAAGTTAAAATATCAAAAAGTGGTCTTCTGCACTATATTCTAGGCATTTGAAATTAACTAAACGCGCAAAAAAAATAGTAAACAAATTTTAAAAATTTTTTGAAAAAAATTAAAAATTTTTTGAAATCTTTTATACGGTCCCCCATTAGAAAAAAGTCAAAAATTTCGATTTGGGCCAAATCGATAATTTTTCGTCTCACTTGCTCATAAGTAAAAATATCCAAAAGTGGTCTTCTATATTATACGCATTTGAAATTAACTAAACGCACAAAAAAAATTTTAAAAAAATTTTTAAAATTTTTTGAAAAAAATTAAAATTTTTGGAAATTTTTTATACAGTCCCCCATTAGAAAAAAGTCAAAAATTTCGATTTGGGCCAAATCGATAATTTTTCGTCCCACTTGCTCATAAGGTAAAATATCAAAAAGTGGTCTTGTGCGGTCGTCTTTATATTATACGCAGTTGAAATTAACTAAACCGCCAAAAAAAAACAGTAAAAAAATTTTTAATTTTTTAAAATTTTGTATACGGTCCCCATTAGAAAAAAGTCTAAAATTTCGATTTGGGCCAAATCGATGATTTTTCGTCCCACTTGCTTATAAGTTAAAATATCAAAAAGTGGTCTTCTGCACTATATTCTAGGCTTTTGAAATTAACTAAAACGCGCGAAAAAAACAGTAAAAAAAATTTTTAAATTTTTGTAAATTTTTTGAAAAAAATTTTTAATTTTTGGAAATTTTTTATACTGTCTCCCATTAGAAAAAAGTCAAAAATTTCGAATTGGGCCAAATCGATAATTTTTCGTCTCACTTGCTCATAAGTAAAAATATCCAAAAGTGGTCTTCTATATTATACGCATTTGAAATTAACTAAACGCACAAAAAAAATTGTAAAAAAATTTTTAAAATTTTTTGAAAAAAATTAAAATTTTTGGAAATTTTTTATACAGTCCCCCATTAGAAAAAAGTCAAAAATTTCGATTTGGGCCAAATCGATAATTTTTCGTCCCACTTGCTCATAAGGTAAAATATCAAAAAGTGGTCTTGTGCGGTCGTCTTTATATTATACGCAGTTGAAATTAACTAAACCGCCAAAAAAAAACAGTAAAAAAATTTTTAATTTTTTAAAATTTTGTATACGGTCCCCATTAGAAAAAAGTCTAAAATTTCGATTTGGGCCAAATCGATGATTTTTCGTCCCACTTGCTTATAAGTTAAAATATCAAAAAGTGGTCTTCTGCACTATATTCTAGGCTTTTGAAATTAACTAAAACGCGCGAAAAAAACAGTAAAAAAAATTTTTAAATTTTTGGAAATTTTTTGAAATTTTTTATACGGTCCCCCATTAGAAAAAAGTCAAAAATTTCGATTTGGACCAAATCGGTGATTTTTCGTCCCACTTGCTTATAAGTTAAAATATCAAAAAGTGGTCTTCTGCACTATATTCTAGGCATTTGAAATTAACTAAACGCGCAAAAAAAATAATAAACGTTTTTAAAATTTTTTGAACAAAATTTTAAATTTTTTGCAATTTTTTATACGGTCCCCCATTAGAAAAAAGTCAAAAATTTCGATTTGGGGCAAATCGATGATTTTTCGCCCCCCTTGCTCATAAGATAGAATATCAAAAAGTGGTTTTCTGCGGTCGTCTTTATATTATACGCAGTTGAAATTAACTAAACCGCAAAAAAAAACAGTAAAAAAAATTTAAAAATTTGTGGAAATTTTTTGAAATTTTTTATACCGTCCCCCATTAGAAAAAAGTCTAAAATTTCGATTTGGGCCAAATCGATGATTTTTCGTCCCAAAAAAAAAATTTTTTAATTTTTGGAAATTTTTGGAAAAAAATTTTAGTTTTTGAAATTTTTTATACGGTCCCCCATTAGAAAAAAGTCAAAAATTTCGATTTGGACCAAATCGATGATTTTCGTCCCACTTGCTTATAAGTTAAAATATCAAAAAGTGGTCTTCTGCACTATATTCTAGGCATTTGAAATTAACTAAACGCGCAAAAAAAATAGTAAACAAATTTTTTAAATTTTTTGAAAAAAATTTTTAATTTTTTGAAATTTTTTATACGGTCCCCCATTAGAAAAAAGTCAAAAATTTCGATTTGGGCCAAATCGATGATTTTTCGTCCCACTTGCTTATAAGTTAAAATATCAAAAAGTGGTCTTCTGCACTATATTTTAGGCATTTGAAATTAACTAAAACGCGCGAAAAAAACAGTAAAAAAAATTTTAAAATTTTTGGAAATTTTTGGAAATTTTTTATACGGTCCCCCATTAGAAAAAAGTCAAAAATTTCGATTTTATAAGTTAAAATATCAAAAAGTGGTCTTCTGCACTATATTCTAGGCATTTGAAATTAACTAAAACGCGCGAAAAAAACAGTAAAAAAAAATTTAACATTTTTGTAAATTTTTTGAATAAAATGTTTAATTTTTGGAAATTTTTTATACTGTCTCCCATTAGAAAAAAGTCAAAAATTTCGATTTGGACCAAATCGATGATTTTCGTCCCACTTGCTTATAAGTTAAAATATCAAAAAGTGGTCTTCTGCACTATATTCTAGGCATTTGAAATTAACTAAACGCGGAAAAAAATAATAAAACATTTTTTAAATTTTTTGAAAAAAATTTAAAATTTTTGGAAATTTTTTATACGGTCCCCCATTAGAAAAATATTAAAAAATTTCGATTTGGGCCAAATCGATGATTTTTTGTCCCACTTGCTTATAAGGTAGAATTAATTAATTTAATTTTTGGAAATTTTTTATACTGTCTCCCATTAGAAAAAAGTCAAAAATTTCGATTTGGACCAAATCGATGATTTTCGTCCCACTTGCTTATAAGTTAAAATATCAAAAAGTGGTCTTCTGCTCTATATTCTAGGCATTTGAAATTAACTAAAACGCGGAAAAAAAAACAGTAAAAAAAATTGTAAAATTTTTGTAAATTTTTTGAAAAAATTTTGTAATTTTTGGAAATTTTTTATATGGTCCCCCATTAGAAAAAAGTAAAAAATTTCGATTTGGGCCAAATCGATAATTTTTCGTCCCACTTGCTCATAAGGTAGAATATCAAAAAGTGGTTTTCTGCGGTCGTCTTTATATTATACGCAGTTGAAATTAACTAAACCGCCAAAAAAAAAACAGTAAAAAAATGTTAAATTTTTGGAAATTTTTTATACGGTCCCCCATTAGAAAAAAGTCAAAAATGTCGATTTGCGCCAAATCGATGATTTTTTGTCCCACTTGGTTATAAGTTAAAATATCAAAAAGTGGTCTTCTGCACTATATTCTAGGCATTTGAAATTAACTAAAACGCGCGAATTTTTGGAAATTTTGTGAAAAAAATTTATAATTTTTGGAAATTTTTTATACGGTCCCCCATTAGAAAAAAGTCAAAAATTTCGATTTGGGCCAAATCGATAATTTTTCGTCCCACTTGCTCATAAGTTAAAATATCAAAAAGTTGTCTTCTGCACTATATTCTAGGCATTTGAAATTAACTAAAACGCGCGAAAAAAACAGTAAAAAAAATTTAAAATTTTTTTAAAATTTTTTGAAACAAATTTTACATTTTTGGAAATTTCTTATACGGTCCCCCATTAGGAAAAAGTCAAAAATTTCGATTTGGGCCAAATCGATAATTTTTCGTCCCACTTGCTCATAAGGTAGAATATCAAAAAGTGGTTTCCTACGGTCGTCTTTATATTATACGCAGTTGAAATTAACTAAACCGCCAAAAAAACAGTAAAAAAAATTTAAAAATTTTTGGAAATTTTTTAAAAAAAATTTAACATTTTTGGAAATTTTTTATACAGTCCCCCAGTAGAAAAAAGTCAAAAATTTCGATTTGGGCCAAATCGATAATTTTTCGTCCCACTTGCTCATAAGGTAGAATATCAAAAAGTGGTTTTCTGCGGTCGTCTTTATATTATACGCAGTTGAAATTAACTAAACCGCCAAAAAAAAACAGTAAAAAAAATTTAAAAATTTGTGGAAATTTTTTGAAAAAAATTTAAAATTTTTGAAAATTTTTTATACGGTCCCCCATTAGAAAAAAGTCAAAAATTTCGATTTGGGCCAAATCGATGATTTTTCGTCCCACTTGTTTATAAGTTAAAATATTAAAAAGTAGTCTTCTGCACTATATTCTAGGCATTTGAAATTAACTAAAACGCGCGAAAAAACAGTAAAAAAAATTTTTTAATTTTTGGAAATTTTTTGAAAAAAATTTTACATTTTTTGAAATTTTTTATACGGTCCCCCATTAGAAAAAAGTCAAAAATTTCGATTTGGACCAAATCGATGATTTTTCGTCCCACTTGCTTATAAGTTAAAATATCAAAAAGTGGTCTTCTGCACTATATTCTAGGCATTTGAAATTAACTAAACGCGCAAAAAAAATAGTAAACAAATTTTTAAAATTTTTGGAAAAAAATTTTAAATTTTTTATACGGTCCCCCATTAGAAAAAAGTCAAAAATTTCGATTTGGGCCAAATCGATGATTTTTCGTCCCACTTGCTTATAAGTTAAAATATCAAAAAGTGGTCTTCTGCACTATATTTTAGGCATTTGAAATTAACTAAAACGCGCGAAAAAACAGTAAAAAAATTTTAAAATTTTTGGAAATTTTTTTAAATTTTTTATACGGTCCCCCATTAGAAAAAAGTCAAAAATTTCGATTTAGGCCAAATCGATGATTTTTCGTCCCACTTGCTTATAAGTTAAAATATCAAAAAGTGGTCTTCTGCACTATATTCTAGGCATTTGAAATTAACTAAAACGCGCGAAAAAAACAGTAAAAAAATTTTTTTTATTTTTGGAAATTTTTTGATCGATAATTTTTCGTCCCACTTGCTCATAAGGTAAAATATCAAAAAGTGGTCTTGTGCGGTCGTCTTTATATTATACGCAGTTGAAATTAACTAAACCGCCAAAAAAAAACAGTAAAAAAATTTTTAATTTTTGGAAATTTTTTATACGGTCCCCCATTAGAAAAAAGTCAAAAATTTCGGTTTGGGCCAAATCGATGATTTTTCGTCCCACTTGCTCATAAGGTAAAATATCAAAAAGTGGTCTTGTGCGGTCGTCTTTATATTATACGCAGTTGAAATTAACTAAACCGCCAAAAAAAAACAGTCAAAAAATTTTTCATTTTTGGAAATTTTTTATACGCTCCCCCATTAGAAAAAAGTCAAAAATTTCGATTTGGACCAAATCGATGATTTTTCGTCCCACTTGCTTATAAGTTAAAATATCAAAAAGTGGTCTTCTGCACTATATTCTAGGCATTTGAAATTAACTAAACGCACAAAAAAAATAGTAAACAAATTTTTAAAATTTTTTGAAAAAAATTTTAAATTTTTTGAAATTTTTTATACGGTCCCCCATTAGAAAAAAGTCAAAAATTTCGATTTGGGCCAAATCGATGATTTTTCGTCCCACTTGCTTATAAGTTAAAATATCAAAAAGTGGTCTTCTGCACTATATTCTAGGCATTTGAAATTAACTAAAACGCGCGAAAAAAACAGTAAAAAAAATTTTTAAATTTTTGGAAATTTTTTTAAAAAAATTTAAAATTTTTTGAAATTTTTTATACGGTCCCCCATTAGAAAAAAGTCAAAAATTTCGATTTGAGCCAAATCGATAATTTTTCGTCCCACTTGCTCATAAGGTAAAATATCAAAAAGTGGTCTTGTGCGGTCGTCTTTATATTATACGCAGTTGAAATTAACTAAACCGCCAAAAAAAAACAGTAAACAAATTTTTAATTTTTGGAAATTTTTTATACGGTCCCCCATTAGAAAAAAGTCAAAAATTTCGATTTGGGCCAAATCGATGATTTTTCGTCCCACTTGCTTATAAGTTAAAATATCAAAAAGTGGTCTTCTGCACTATATTCTAGGCATTTGAAATTAACTAAAACGCGCGAAAAAAACAGTAAAAAAAATTTTTTAATTTTTGGAAATTTTTTGAAAAAAATTAAAATTTTTTGAAATTTTTTATACGGTCCCCCATTAGAAAAAAGTCAAAAATTTCGATTTGGGCCAAATCGATAATTTTTTGTCCCACTTGCTCATAAGGTAGAATATCAAAAAGTGGTTTTCTGCGGTCGTCTTTATATTATACGCAGTTGAAATTAACTAAACCGCCAAAAAAAAACAGTAAAAAAAATTTAAAAATTTGTGGAAATTTTTTGAAAAAAATTTAAAATTTTTGAAAATTTTTTATACGGTCCCCCATTAGAAAAAAGTCAAAAATTTCGATTTGGGCCAAATCTATGATTTTTCGTCCCACTTGCTTATAAGTTAAAATATCAAAAAGTGGTCTTCTGCACTATATTCTAGGCATTTGAAATTAACTAAAACGCGCGAAAAAAACAGTAAAAAAAATTTTTTAATTTTTTGAAATTTTTTGAAAAAAATTTAAAATTTTCTGAAATTTTTTATACGGTCTCCCATTAGAAAAAAGTCAAAAATTTCGATTTGGACCAAATCGATGATTTTTCGTCCCACTTGCTTATAAGTTAAAATATCAAAAAGTGGTCTTCTGCACTATATTCTAGGCATTTGAAATTAACTAAAACGCGCGAAAAAAACAGTAAAAAAAATTTTTTAATTTTTTGAAATTTTTTGAAAAAAATTAAAAATTTTTTGAAATTTTTTATACGGTCCCCCATTAGAAAAAAGTCAAAAATTTCGATTTGGGCCAAATCGATGATTTTTCGTCCCACTTGTTTATAAGTTAAAATATTAAAAAGTAGTCTTCTGCACTATATTCTAGGCATTTGAAATTAACTAAAACGCGCGAAAAAAACAGTAAAAAAAATTTTTAAATTTTTTGAAAAAAATGTTTAATTTTTGGAAATTTTTTATACTGTCTCCCATTAGAAAAAAGTCAAAAATTTCGATTTGGGCCAAATCGATAATTTTTCGTCTCACTTGCACATAAGTAAAAATATCCAAAAGTGGTCTTCTGCACTATATTATACGCATTTGAAATTAACTAAACGCGCAAAAAAAATAGTAAAAAATTTTTTTACATTTTTTGAAAAATATTTAAAATTTTTGGAAATTTTTTATACGGTCCCCCATTAGAAAAAAATTAAAAAATTTCGATTTGCGCCAAATCGATGATTTTTTGTCCCACTTGCTTATAAGTTAAAATATCAAAAAGTGGTCTTCTGCACTATATTCTAGGCATTTGAAATTAACTAAAACGCTGAAAAAAAACAGTAAAAAAAATTGTAAAATTTTTGTAAATTTTTGGAAATATTTTATACGGTCCCCCATTAGAAAAAAGTAAAAAATTTCGATTTGGGCCAAATCGATAATTTTTCGTCCCACTTGCTCATAAGGTAGAATATCAAAAAGTGGTTTTCTGCGGACGTCTTTATATTATACGCAGTTGAAATTAACTAAACCGCCAAAAAACAACAGTAAACAACATTTTTCATTTTTTGAAATTTTTTATACGGGCCCCCATTAGAAAAAAGTCAAAAATTTCGATTTGTGACAAATCGTTAGTTTTTTGTCCCACTTGCTTATAAGTTAAGATATCCAAAAGTGGTCTTCTGCACTATATTCTAGGCATTTGAAATTAACTAAAACGCCCGTATAAAACAGTAAAAAAAATTTTAATTTTTGGAAATTTTTTATACGGTCCTTCATTAGAAAAAAGTCGAATATTTCGATTTGTGACAAATCGTTAATTTTTTGTCCCACTTGCTTATAAGGTAAGATATCCAAAAGTGGTCTTCTGCACTATATTCTAGGCATTTGAAATTAACTAAAATGCGCGAAAAAAAATTTTTTAATTTTTGGAAATTTTTTGAAAAAAATTTAAAATTTGTTGAAAAAAATTTAAAATTTTTTGAAATTTTTTATACGGTCCCCCATTAGAAAAAAGTCAAAAATTTCGATATGGACCAAATCGATGATTTTTCGTCCTACTTGCTTATAAGGTAAAATATCAAAAAGTGGTCTGCACTTATTATACACTTATTATACGCATTTGAAATTAACTAAACGCGCAAAAAAAATAGTAAAAAAATTTTTTTAATTTTTTGAAAAAAATTTAAAATTTTTGGAAATTTTTTATACGGTCCCCCATTAGAAAAAAGTCAAAAATTTCGAATTGGGCCAAATCGATAATTTTTCGTCCCACTTGCTCATAAGGTAAAATATCAAAAAGTGGTCTTGTGCGGTCGTCTTTATATTATACGCAGTTGAAATTAACTAAACCGCCAAAAAAAAACAGTAAAAAAATGTTAAATTTTTGGAAATTTTTTATACGGTCCCCCATTAGAAAAAAGTCTAAAATGTCGATTTGGGCCAAATCGATGATTTTTTGTCCCACTTGCTTATAAGTTAAAATATCAAAAAGTGGTCTTCTGCACTATATTCTAGGCATTTGAAATTAACTAAAACGCGCGAATTTTTGGAAATTTTGTGAAAAAAATTTTTAATTTTTGGAAATTTTTTATACGGTCCCCCATTAGAAAAAAGTCAAAAATTTCGATTTGGGCCAAATCGATAATTTTTCGTCCCACTTGCTCATAAGTTAAAATATCCAAAAGTGGTCTTCTGCACTATATTATACGCATTTGAAATTAACTAAAACGCCCAAAAAAACAGTAAAAAAAATTTTTCATTTTTTGAAATTTTTTATACGGGCCCCCATTAGAAAAAAGTCGAATATTTCGATTTGTGACAAATCGTTAATTTTTTGTCCCACTTGCTTATAAGGTAAGATATCCAAAAGTGGTCTTCTGCACTATATTCTAGGCATTTGAAATTAACAAAAACGCCCGAAAAAAACAGTAAAAAAATATTAAATTTTTGGAAATTCTTTATACGGTCCCCCATTAGAAAAAAGTCAAAAATTTCGATTTGTGACAAATCGTTAATTTTTTGTCCCACTTGCTAATAAGTTAAGATATCCAAAAGTGGTCTTCTGCACTATATTCTAGGCATTTGAAATTAACTAAAACGCCCGAAAAAAACAGTAAAAAAAATATAACATTTTTTGAAAATTTTATACGGTCCCCCATTAGAAAAAAGTCAAAAATTTCGATTTGTGACAAATCGTTAATTTTTTGTCCCACTTGCTTATAAGTTAAGATATCCAAAAGTGGTATTAAATTTTTTGAAATTTTTTATACGGGCCCCAATTAGAAAAAAGTCAATAATTTCGATTTGCGCCAAATCGATAATTTTTCGTCCCACTTGCTCATAAGTTAAAATATCCAAAAGTGGTCTTCTGCACTATATTCTAGGCATTTGAAAAAAATATTTAATTTTTTGAAATTTTTTATACGGTCCCCCATTAGAAAAAAGTCAAAAATTTCGATTTGTGACAAATCGTTAGTTTTTTGTCCCACTTGCTTATAAGTTAAGATATCCAAAAGTGGTCTTCTGCACTATATTCTAGGCATTTGAAATTAACTAAAACGCCCGTATAAAACAGTAAAAAAAAATTTTAATTTTTGGAAATTTTTTATACGGTCCTTCATTAGAAAAAAGTCGAATATTTCGATTTGTGACAAATCGTTAATTTTTTGTCCCACTTGCTTATAAGGTAAGATATCCAAAAGTGGTCTTCTGCACTATATTCTAGGCATTTGAAATTAACTAAAATGCGCGAAAAAAAATTTTTTAATTTTTGGAAATTTTTTGAAAAAAATTTAAAATTTGTTGAAAAAAATTTAAAATTTTTTGAAATTTTTTATACGGTCCCCCATTAGAAAAAAGTCAAAAATTTCGATATGGACCAAATCGATGATTTTTCGTCCTACTTGCTTATAAGGTAAAATATCAAAAAGTGGTCTGCACTTATTATACACTTATTATACGCATTTGAAATTAACTAAACGCGCAAAAAAAATAGTAAAAAAATTTTTTTAATTTTTTTAAAAAAATTTAAAATTTTTGGAAATTTTTTATACGGTCCCCCATTAGAAAAAAGTCAAAAATTTCGAATTGGGCCAAATCGATAATTTTTCGTCCCACTTGCTTATAAGTTAAAATATCAAAAAGTGGTCTTCTGCACTATATTCTAGGCATTTGAAATTAACTAAAACGCGCGAATTTTTGGAAATTTTGTGAAAAAAATTTTTAATTTTTGGAAATTTTTTATACGGTCCCCCATTAGAAAAAAGTCAAAAATTTCGATTTGGGCCAAATCGATAATTTTTCGTCCCACTTGCTTATAAGGTAAAATATCAAAAAGTGGTCTTGTGCGGTCGTCTTTATATTATACGCAGTTGAAATTAACTAAACCGCCAAAAAAAAACAGTAAAAAAATGTTAAATTTTTGGAAATTTTTTATACGGTCCCCCATTAGAAAAAAGTCTAAAATGTCGATTTGGGCCAAATCGATGATTTTTTGTCCCACTTGCTTATAAGTTAAAATATCAAAAAGTGGTCTTCTGCACTATATTCTAGGCATTTGAAATTAACTAAAACGCGCGAATTTTTGGAAATTTTGTGAAAAAAATTTTTAATTTTTGGAAATTTTTTATACGGTCCCCCATTAGAAAAAAGTCAAAAATTTCGATTTGGGCCAAATCGATAATTTTTCGTCCCACTTGCTCATAAGTTAAAATATCCAAAAGTGGTCTTCTGCACTATATTATACGCATTTGAAATTAACTAAAACGCCCAAAAAAAACAGTAAAAAAAATTTTTCATTTTTGGAAATTCTTTATACGGTCCCCCATTAGAAAAAAGTCAAAAATTTCGATTTGTGACAAATCGTTAATTTTTTGTCCCACTTGCTAATAAGTTAAGATATCCAAAAGTGGTCTTCTGCACTATATTCTAGGCATTTGAAATTAACTAAAACGCCCGAAAAAAACAGTAAAAAAAATATAAAATTTATTGAAAATTTTATACGGTCCCCCATTAGAAAAAAGTCAAAAATTTCGATTTGTGACAAATCGTTAATTTTTTGTCCCACTTGCTTATAAGTTAAGATATCCAAAAGTGGTATTAAATTTTTTGAAATTTTTTATACGGGCCCCAATTAGAAAAAAGTCAATAATTTCGATTTGCGCCAAATCGATAATTTTTCGTCCCACTTGCTCATAAGTTAAAATATCCAAAAGTGGTCTTCTGCACTATATTCTAGGCATTTGAAAAAAATATTTAATTTTTTGAAATTTTTTATACGGTCCCCCATTAGGAAAAAGTCAAAAATTTCGATTTGTGACAAATCGTTAGTTTTTTGTCCCACTTGCTTATAAGTTAAGATATCCAAAAATATTCTAGGCATTTGAAATTAACTAAAACGCCCGTATAAAACAGTAAAAAAAATTTTAATTTTTGGAAATTTTTTATACGGTCCTTCATTAGAAAAAAGTCGAATATTTCGATTTGTGACAAATCGTTAATTTTTTGTCCCACTTGCTTATAAGGTAAGATATCCAAAAGTGGTCTTCTGCACTATATTCTAGGCATTTGAAATTAACAAAAACGCCCGAAAAAAACAGTAAAAAAATATTAAATTTTTGGAAATTCTTTATACGGTCCCCCATTAGAAAAAAGTCAAAAATTTCGATTTGTGACAAATCGTTAATTTTTTGTCCCACTTGCTAATAAGTTAAGATATCCAAAAGTGGTCTTCTGCACTATATTCTAGGCATTTGAAATTAACTAAAACGCCCGAAAAAAACAGTAAAAAAAATATAAAATTTATTGAAAATTTTATACGGTCCCCCATTAGAAAAAAGTCAATAATTTCGATTTGCGCCAAATCGATAATTTTTCGTCCCACTTGCTCATAAGTTAAAATATCCAAAAGTGGTCTTCTGCACTATATTCTAGGCATTTGAAAAAAATATTTAATTTTTTGAAATTTTGTATACGGTCCCCCATTAGAAAAAAGTCAAAAATTTCGATTTGTGACAAATCGTTAGTTTTTTGTCCCACTTGCTTATAAGTTAAGATATCCAAAAGTGGTCTTCTGCACTATATTCTAGGCATTTGAAATTAACTAAAACACCCGAAAAAAACAGTAAAAAAATTTTGTATTTTTTGAAATTTTTTATACGGGCCCCCATTAGAAAAAAGTCAATAATTTCGATTTGCGCCAAATCGATAATTTTTCGTCCCACTTGCTCGTAAGTTAAAATATCCAAAAGTGGTCTTCTGTACTATATTCTAGGCATTTAAAATTAACTAAAACGCACGTAAAAAACTGTACAAAAAATTTAAAATTTTTGGAAATTTTTTATACGGTCTAAAATATGGCATACTTTTTATCCCGCTAGAACCTATTAATGCGTTCTAAAATATGGAATACTTTTTATCCCGCTTTGTTTCTGGATAGCTATTAATGCGTTCTAAAATATGGCATACTTTTTATCCCGCTAGAACCTTACGGCTAAACAGTTCTACAGATTTGGACGAAACTTTGTTTCTGGATAGCTATTAATGCGTCCTAAAATATGGCATACTTTTTATCCCGCTAGAACCTTACGGCTAAACGGTTCAACGGATTTGGACGAAACTTTGTTTCTGGATAGCTATTAATGCGTTCTAAAATATGGCATACTTTTTATCCCGCTAGAACCTTACGGTTAAACGGATCAACGGATTTGGACGAAACTTTGTTTCTGGATAGCTATTAATGCGTTCTAAAATATGGCATACTTTTTATCCCGCTAGAACCTTACGGCTAAACGGTTCAACGGATTTGGACGAAACTTTGTTTCTGGATAGCTATTAATGCGTTCTAAAATATGGCATACTTTTTATCCCGCTAGAACCTTACGGCTAAACGGTTCAACGGATTTGGACGAAACTTTGTTTCTGGATAGCTATTAATGCGTTCTAAAATATGGCATACTTTTTATCCCGCTAGAACCTTACGGCTAAACGGTTCAACGGATTTGGACGAAACTTTGTTTCTGGATAGCTATTAATGCGTTCTAAAATATGGCACACTTTTTATCCCGCTAGAACCTTACGGCTAAACGGTTCAACGGATTTGGACAAAACTTTGTTTCTGGATAGCTATTAATGCGTTCTAAAATATGGCATACTTTTTATCCCGCTAGAACCTTACGGTTAAACGGTTCAACGGATTTGGACCAAACTTTGTTTCTGGATAGCTATTAATGCGTTCTAAAATATGGCATACTTTTTATCCCGCTAGAACCTTACGGCTAAACGGTTCAGCGGATTTGGACGAAACTTTGATTCTGGATAGATGGTATACTTTATATCCCGCTAGAACCTTACGGCTAAATGGTTCAACGGATTTGGACGAAACTTTGTGTCTGGATAGCTATTAATGCGTTCTAAAATATGGCATACTTATTATCCCGCTAGAACCTTACGGCTAAACGGTTCAACGGATTTAGACGAAACTTTGTTTCTGGATAGCTATTAATGCGTCCTAAAATATGGCACACTTTTTATCCCGCTAGAACCTTACGGCTAAACGGTTCTACAGATTTGGACGAAACTTTGTTTCTGGATAGCTATTAATGCGTCCTAAAATATGGCATACTTTTTATCCCGCTAGAACCTTACGGCTAAACGGTTCAACGGATTTGGACGAAACTTTGTTTCTGGATAGCTATTAATGCGTTCTAAAATATGGCATACTTTTTATCCCGCTAGAACCTTACGGTTAAAAGGTTCAACGGATTTGGACCAAACTTTGTTTCTGGATAGCTATTATTGCGTTCTAAAATATGGCATACATTTTATCCCACTAGAACCTTACGGCTAAATGGTTCAACGGATTTGGACGAAACTTTGATTCTGGATAGCTATTAATGCGTTCTAAAATATGGCATACTTTTTATCCCGCTAGAACCTTACGGCTAAACGGTTCAACGGATTTGGACGAAACTTTGTTTCTGGATAGCTATTAATGCGCTCTAAAATATGGCATACTTTTTATCCCGCTAGAACCTTACGGCTAAACGGTTCAGCGGATTTGGACGAAACTTTGATTCTGGATAGATGGTATACTTTATATCCCGCTAGAACCTTACGGCTAAATGGTTCAACGGATTTGGACGAAACTTTGTGTCTGGATAGCTATTAATGCGTTCTAAAATATGGCATACTTATTATCCCGCTAGAACCTTACGGCTAAACGGTTCAACTGATTTGGGCGAAACTTTGTTTCTGGATAGCTATTAATGCGTTCTAAAATATGGCATACTTTTTATCCCGCTAGAACCTTACGGCTAAACGGTTCAACGGATTTGGACGAAACTTTGTTTCTGGATAGCTATTAATGCGTTCTAAAATATGGCATACTTTTTATCCCGCTAGAACCTTACGGCTAAATGGTTCAACGGATTTGGACCAAACTTTGTTTCTGGATAGCTATTAATGCGTTCTAAAATATGGCATACTTTTTATCCCGCTAGAACCTTATGGCTAAACGGTTCAACGGATTTGGACAAAACTTTGTTTCTGGATAGCTATTAATGCGTTCTAAAATATGGCATACTTTTTATCCCGCTAGACCCTTTCGGCTAAACGGTTCAACGGATTTGGACGAAACTTTGTTTCTGGATAGCTATTAATGCGTTCTAAAATATGGCATACTTTTTATCCCACTAGAACCTTACGGCTAAACGGTTCAACGGATTTGGACGAAACTTTGTTTCTGGATAGCTATTAATGCGTTCTAAAATATGGCCTACTTTTTATCCCGCTAGAACCTTACGGCTAAACGGTTCAACGGATTTGGACGAAACTTTGTTTCTGGATAGCTATTAATGCGTTCTAAAATATGGCATACTTTTTATCCCTCTAGAACCTTACGGCTAAATGGTTCTACGGATTTGGACGAAACTTTGTTTCTGGATAGCTATCAATGCGTTCTAAAATATGGCATACTTTTTATCCCTCTAGAACCTTACGGCTAAATGGTTCTACGGATTGGGACGAAACTTTGTTTCTGGATAGCTATTAATGCGTTCTAAAATATGGCATACTTTTTATCCCGCTAAAACCTTACGGCTAAATGGTTCAACGGATTTGGACGAAACTTTGTTTCTGGATAGCTATTAATGCGTTCTAAAATATGGCATACTTTTTATCCCGCTAGAACCTTACGGCTAAACGGTTCAACGGATTTGGACGAAACTTTGTTTCTGGATAGCTATTAATGCGTTCTAAAATATGGCATACTTTTTATCCCGCTAGAACCTTACGGCTAAACGGTTCAACGGATTTGGACGAAACTTTGTTTCTGGATAGCTATTAATGCGCTCTAAAATATGGCATACTTTTTATCCCGCTAGAACCTTACGGCTAAACGGTTCAACGGATTTGGACGAAACTTTGTTTCTGGATAGCTATTAATGCGCTCTAAAATATGGCATACTTTTTATCCCGCTAGAACCTTACGGCTAAACGGTTCAGCGGATTTGGACGAAACTTTGATTCTGGATAGATGGTATACTTTATATCCCGCTAGAACCTTACGGCTAAATGGTTCAACGGATTTGGACGAAACTTTGTTTCTGGATAGCTATTAATGCGTTCTAAAATATGGCATACTTTTTATCCCGCTAGAACCTTACGGTTAAAAGGTTCAACGGATTTGGACCAAACTTTGTTTCTGGATAGCTATTATTGCGTTCTAAAATATGGCATACATTTTATCCCACTAGAACCTTACGGCTAAATGGTTCAACGGATTTGGACGAAACTTTGATTCTGGATAGCTATTAATGCGTTCTAAAATATGGCATACTTTTTATCCCGCTAGAACCTTACGGCTAAACGGTTCAACGGATTTGGACGAAACTTTGTTTCTGGATAGCTATTAATGCGCTCTAAAATATGGCATACTTTTTATCCCGCTAGAACCTTACGGCTAAACGGTTCAGCGGATTTGGACGAAACTTTGATTCTGGATAGATGGTATACTTTATATCCCGCTAGAACCTTACGGCTAAATGGTTCAACGGATTTGGACGAAACTTTGTGTCTGGATAGCTATTAATGCGTTCTAAAATATGGCATACTTATTATCCCGCTAGAACCTTACGGCTAAACGGTTCAACTGATTTGGGCGAAACTTTGTTTCTGGATAGCTATTAATGCGTTCTAAAATATGGCATACTTTTTATCCCGCTAGAACCTTACGGCTAAACGGTTCAACGGATTTGGACGAAACTTTGTTTCTGGATAGCTATTAATGCGTTCTAAAATATGGCATACTTTTTATCCCGCTAGAACCTTACGGCTAAATGGTTCAACGGATTTGGACCAAACTTTGTTTCTGGATAGCTATTAATGCGTTCTAAAATATGGCATACTTTTTATCCCGCTAGAACCTTATGGCTAAACGGTTCAACGGATTTGGACAAAACTTTGTTTCTGGATAGCTATTAATGCGTTCTAAAATATGGCATACTTTTTATCCCGCTAGACCCTTTCGGCTAAACGGTTCAACGGATTTGGACGAAACTTTGTTTCTGGATAGCTATTAATGCGTTCTAAAATATGGCATACTTTTTATCCCACTAGAACCTTACGGCTAAACGGTTCAACGGATTTGGACGAAACTTTGTTTCTGGATAGCTATTAATGCGTTCTAAAATATGGCCTACTTTTTATCCCGCTAGAACCTTACGGCTAAACGGTTCAACGGATTTGGACGAAACTTTGTTTCTGGATAGCTATTAATGCGTTCTAAAATATGGCATACTTTTTATCCCTCTAGAACCTTACGGCTAAATGGTTCTACGGATTTGGACGAAACTTTGTTTCTGGATAGCTATCAATGCGTTCTAAAATATGGCATACTTTTTATCCCTCTAGAACCTTACGGCTAAATGGTTCTACGGATTGGGACGAAACTTTGTTTCTGGATAGCTATTAATGCGTTCTAAAATATGGCATACTTTTTATCCCGCTAAAACCTTACGGCTAAATGGTTCAACGGATTTGGACGAAACTTTGTTTCTGGATAGCTATTAATGCGTTCTAAAATATGGCATACTTTTTATCCCGCTAGAACCTTACGGCTAAACGGTTCAACGGATTTGGACGAAACTTTGTTTCTGGATAGCTATTAATGCGTTCTAAAATATGGCATACTTTTTATCCCGCTAGAACCTTACGGCTACATGGTTCAACGGATTTGGACGAAACTTTGTGTCTGGAAAGCTATTAATGCGTTCTAAAATATGGCATACTTATTATCCCGCTAGAACCTTACGGCTAAACGGTTCAACTGATTTGGACGAAACTTTGTTTCTGGATAGCTATTAATGCGTTCTAAAATATGGCATACTTTTTATCCCGCTAGAACCTTACGGCTAAATGGTTCAACGGATTTGGACGAAACTTTGTTTCTGGATAGCTATTAATGCGTTCTAAAATATGGCATACTTTTTATCCCGCTAGAACCTTACGGCTAAATGGTTCAACGGAATTGGACGAAACTTTGTTTCTGGATAGCTATTAATGCGTTCTAAAATATGGCATACTTTTTATCCCGCTAGAACCTTACGGCTAAATGGTTCAACGGATTTGGACGAAACTTTGTTTCTGAATAGCTATTAATGCGTTCTAAAATATGGCATACTTTTTATCCCGCTAGAACCTTACGGCTAAATGGTTCAACGGATTTGGACGAAACTTTGTGTCTGGATAGCTATTAATGCGCTCTAAAATATGGCATACTTATTATCCCGCTAGAACCTTACAGCTAAACGGTTAAACTGATTTGGACAAAACTTTGTTTCTGGATAGCTATTAATGCGTTCTAAAATATGGCATACTTTTTATCCCGCTAGAACCTTACGGCTAAACGGTTCAACGGATTTGGACGAAACTTTGTTTCTGGATAGCTATTAATGCGTTCTAAAATATGGCATACTTTTTATCCCGCTAGAACCTTACGGCTAAATGGTTCAACGGATTTGGACCAAACTTTGTTTCTGGATAGCTATTAATGCGTTCTAAAATATGGCATACTTTTTATCCCGCTAGAACCTTATGGCTAAACGGTTCAACGGATTTGGACAAAACTTTGTTTCTGGATAGCTATTAATGCGTTCTAAAATATGGCATACTTTTTATCCCGCTAGACCCTTTCGGCTAAACGGTTCAACGGATTTGGACGAAACTTTGTTTCTGGATAGCTATTAATGCGTTCTAAAATATGGCATACTTTTTATCCCACTAGAACCTTACGGCTAAACGGTTCAACGGATTTGGACGAAACTTTGTTTCTGGATAGCTATTAATGCGTTCTAAAATATGGCCTACTTTTTATCCCGCTAGAACCTTACGGCTAAACGGTTCAACGGATTTGGACGAAACTTTGTTTCTGGATAGCTATTAATGCGTTCTAAAATATGGCATACTTTTTATCCCTCTAGAACCTTACGGCTAAATGGTTCTACGGATTTGGACGAAACTTTGTTTCTGGATAGCTATCAATGCGTTCTAAAATATGGCATACTTTTTATCCCTCTAGAACCTTACGGCTAAATGGTTCTACGGATTGGGACGAAACTTTGTTTCTGGATAGCTATTAATGCGTTCTAAAATATGGCATACTTTTTATCCCGCTAAAACCTTACGGCTAAATGGTTCAACGGATTTGGACGAAACTTTGTTTCTGGATAGCTATTAATGCGTTCTAAAATATGGCATACTTTTTATCCCGCTAGAACCTTACGGCTAAACGGTTCAACGGATTTGGACGAAACTTTGTTTCTGGATAGCTATTAATGCGTTCTAAAATATGGCATACTTTTTATCCCGCTAGAACCTTACGGCTACATGGTTCAACGGATTTGGACGAAACTTTGTGTCTGGATAGCTATTAATGCGTTCTAAAATATGGCATACTTATTATCCCGCTAGAACCTTACGGCTAAACGGTTCAACTGATTTGGACGAAACTTTGTTTCTGGATAGCTATTAATGCGTTCTAAAATATGGCATACTTTTTATCCCGCTAGAACCTTACGGCTAAATGGTTCAACGGATTTGGACGAAACTTTGTTTCTGGATAGCTATTAATGCGTTCTAAAATATGGCATACTTTTTATCCCGCTAGAACCTTACGGCTAAATGGTTCAACGGAATTGGACGAAACTTTGTTTCTGGATAGCTATTAATGCGTTCTAAAATATGGCATACTTTTTATCCCGCTAGAACCTTACGGCTAAATGGTTCAACGGATTTGGACGACACTTTGTTTCTGAATAGCTATTAATGCGTTCTAAAATATGGCATACTTTTTATCCCGCTAGAATCTTACGGCTAAATGGTTCAACGGATTTGGACGAAACTTTGTGTCTGGATAGCTATTAATGCGTTCTAAAATATGGCATACTTATTATCCCGCTAGAACCTTACAGCTAAACGGTTAAACTGATTTGGACAAAACTTTGTTTCTGGATAGCTATTAATGCGTTCTAAAATATGGCATACTTTTTATCCCGCTAGAACCTTACGGCTAAACGGTTCAACGGATTTGGACGAAACTTTGTTTCTGGATAGCTATTAATGCGTTCTAAAATATGGCATACTTTTTATCCCGCTAGAACCTTACGGCTAAATGGTTCAACGGATTTGGACCAAACTTTGTTTCTGGATAGCTATTAATGCGTTCTAAAATATGGCATACTTTTTATCCCGCTAGAACCTTATGGCTAAACGGTTCAACGGATTTGGACAAAACTTTGTTTCTGGATAGCTATTAATGCGTTCTAAAATATGGCATACTTTTTATCCCGCTAGACCCTTTCGGCTAAACGGTTCAACGGATTTGGACGAAACTTTGTTTCTGGATAGCTATTAATGCGTTCTAAAATATGGCATACTTTTTATCCCACTAGAACCTTACGGCTAAACGGTTCAACGGATTTGGACGAAACTTTGTTTCTGGATAGCTATTAATGCGTTCTAAAATATGGCCTACTTTTTATCCCGCTAGAACCTTACGGCTAAACGGTTCAACGGATTTGGACGAAACTTTGTTTCTGGATAGCTATTAATGCGTTCTAAAATATGGCATACTTTTTATCCCTCTAGAACCTTACGGCTAAATGGTTCTACGGATTTGGACGAAACTTTGTTTCTGGATAGCTATCAATGCGTTCTAAAATATGGCATACTTTTTATCCCTCTAGAACCTTACGGCTAAATGGTTCTACGGATTGGGACGAAACTTTGTTTCTGGATAGCTATTAATGCGTTCTAAAATATGGCATACTTTTTATCCCGCTAAAACCTTACGGCTAAATGGTTCAACGGATTTGGACGAAACTTTGTTTCTGGATAGCTATTAATGCGTTCTAAAATATGGCATACTTTTTATCCCGCTAGAACCTTACGGCTAAACGGTTCAACGGATTTGGACGAAACTTTGTTTCTGGATAGCTATTAATGCGTTCTAAAATATGGCATACTTTTTATCCCGCTAGAACCTTACGGCTACATGGTTCAACGGATTTGGACGAAACTTTGTGTCTGGATAGCTATTAATGCGTTCTAAAATATGGCATACTTATTATCCCGCTAGAACCTTACGGCTAAACGGTTCAACTGATTTGGACGAAACTTTGTTTCTGGATAGCTATTAATGCGTTCTAAAATATGGCATACTTTTTATCCCGCTAGAACCTTACGGCTAAATGGTTCAACGGATTTGGACGAAACTTTGTTTCTGGATAGCTATTAATGCGTTCTAAAATATGGCATACTTTTTATCCCGCTAGAACCTTACGGCTAAATGGTTCAACGGAATTGGACGAAACTTTGTTTCTGGATAGCTATTAATGCGTTCTAAAATATGGCATACTTTTTATCCCGCTAGAACCTTACGGCTAAATGGTTCAACGGATTTGGACGAAACTTTGTTTCTGAATAGCTATTAATGCGTTCTAAAATATGGCATACTTTTTATCCCGCTAGAACCTTACGGCTAAATGGTTCAACGGATTTGGACGAAACTTTGTGTCTGGATAGCTATTAATGCGTTCTAAAATATGGCATACTTATTATCCCGCTAGAACCTTACAGCTAAACGGTTAAACTGATTTGGACAAAACTTTGTTTCTGGATAGCTATTAATGCGTTCTAAAATATGGCATACTTTTTATCCCGCTAGAACCTTACGGCTAAATGGTTCAACGGATTTGGACGAAACTTTGTTTCTGGATAGCTATTAATGCGTTCTAAAATATGGCATACTTTTTATCCCGCTAGACCCTTTCGGCTAAACGGTTCAACGGATTTGGACGAAACTTTGTTTCTGGATAGCTATTAATGCGTTCTAAAATATGGCATACTTTTTATCCCACTAGAACCTTACGGCTAAATGGTTCAACGGATTTGGACGAAACTTTGATTCTGGATAGCTATTAATGCGTTCTAAAATATGGCATACTTTTTATCCCGCTAGAACCTTACGGCTAAATGGTTCAACGGATTTGGACGAAACTTTGTTTCTGGATAGCTATTAATGCGTTCTAAAATATGGCATACTTTTTATCCCGCTAGAACCTTACGGCTAAACGGTTCAGCGGATTTGGACGAAACTTTGATTCTGGATAGATGGTATACTTTATATCCCGCTAGAACCTTACGGCTAAATGGTTCAACGGATTTGGACGAAACTTTGTGTCTGGATAGCTATTAATGCGTTCTAAAATATGGCATACTTATTATCCCGCTAGAACCTTACGGCTAAACGGTTCAACGGATTTAGACGAAACTTTGTTTCTGGATAGCTATTAATGCGTCCTAAAATATGGCACACTTTTTATCCCGCTAGAACCTTACGGCTAAACGGTTCTACAGATTTGGACGAAACTTTGTTTCTGGATAGCTATTAATGCGTCCTAAAATATGGCATACTTTTTATCCCGCTAGAACCTTACGGCTAAACGGTTCAACGGATTTGGACGAAACTTTGTTTCTGGATAGCTATTAATGCGTTCTAAAATATGGCATACTTTTTATCCCGCTAGAACCTTATGGCTAAACGGTTCAACGGATTTGGACAAAACTTTGTTTCTGGATAGCTATTAATGCGTTCTAAAATATGGCATACTTTTTATCCCGCTAGACCCTTTCGGCTAAACGGTTCAACGGATTTGGACGAAACTATGTTTCTGGATAGCTATTAATGCGTTCTAAAATATGGCATACTTTTTATCCCACTAGAACCTTACGGCTAAACGGTTCAACGGATTTGGACGAAACTTTGTTTCTGGATAGCTATTAATGCGTTCTAAAATATGGCCTACTTTTTATCCCGCTAGAACCTTACGGCTAAACGGTTCAACGGATTTGGACGAAACTTTGTTTCTGGATAGCTATTAATGCGTTCTAAAATATGGCATACTTTTTATCCCTCTAGAACCTTACGGCTAAATGGTTCTACGGATTTGGACGAAACTTTGTTTCTGGATAGCTATCAATGCGTTCTAAAATATGGCATACTTTTTATCCCTCTAGAACCTTACGGCTAAATGGTTCTACGGATTGGGACGAAACTTTGTTTCTGGATAGCTATTAATGCGTTCTAAAATATGGCATACTTTTTATCCCGCTAAAACCTTACGGCTAAATGGTTCAACGGATTTGGACGAAACTTTGTTTCTGGATAGCTATTAATGCGTTCTAAAATATGGCATACTTTTTATCCCGCTAGAACCTTACGGCTAAACGGTTCAACGGATTTGGACGAAACTTTGTTTCTGGATAGCTATTAATGCGTTCTAAAATATGGCACACTTTTTATCCCGCTAGAACCTTACGGCTAAACGGTTCAACGGATTTGGACGAAACTTTGTTTCTGGATAGCTATTAATGCGTTCTAAAATATGGCATACTTTTTATCCCGCTAGAACCTTACGGTTAAAAGGTTCAACGGATTTGGACCAAACTTTGTTTCTGGATAGCTATTATTGCGTTCTAAAATATGGCATACATTTTATCCCACTAGAACCTTACGGCTAAACGGTTCAGCGGATTTGGACGAAACTTTGATTCTGGATAGATGGTATACTTTATATCCCGCTAGAACCTTACGGCTAAATGGTTCAACGGATTTGGACCAAACTTTGTTTCTGGATAGCTATTAATGCGTTCTAAAATATGGCATACTTTTTATCCCGCTAGAACCTTATGGCTAAACGGTTCAACGGATTTGGACGAAACTTTGATTCTGGATAGCTATTAATGCGTTCTAAAATATGGCATACTTTTTATCCCGCTAGAACCTTACGGCTAAACGGTTCAACGGATTTGGACGAAACTTTGTTTCTGGATAGCTATTAATGCGTTCTAAAATATGGCATACTTTTTATCCCGCTAGAACCTTACGGCTAAACGGTTCAGCGGATTTGGACGAAACTTTGATTCTGGATAGATGGTATACTTTATATCCCGCTAGAACCTTACGGCTAAATGGTTCAACGGATTTGGACGAAACTTTGTGTCTGGATAGCTATTAATGCGTTCTAAAATATGACATACTTATTATCCTGCTAGAACCTTACGGCTAAACGGTTCAACGGATTTAGACGAAACTTTGTTTCTGGATAGCTATTAATGCGTCCTAAAATATGGCACACTTTTTATCCCGCTAGAACCTTACGGCTAAACGGTTCTACAGATTTGGACGAAACTTTGTTTCTGGATAGCTATTAATGCGTCCTAAAATATGGCATACTTTTTATCCCGCTAGAACCTTACGGCTAAACGGTTCAACGGATTTGGACGAAACTTTGTTTCTGGATAGCTATTAATGCGTTCTAAAATATGGCACACTTTTTATCCCACTAGAACCTTACGGCTAAACGGTTCAACGGATTTGGACGAAACTTTGTTTCTGGATAGCTATTAATGCGTTCTAAAATATGGCATACTTTTTATCCCGCTAGAACCTTACGGTTAAAAGGTTCAACGGATTTGGACCAAACTTTGTTTCTGGATAGCTATTATTGCGTTCTAAAATATGGCATACATTTTATCCCACTAGAACCTTACGGCTAAATGGTTCAACGGATTTGGACGAAACTTTGATTCTGGATAGCTATTAATGCGTTCTAAAATATGGCATACTTTTTATCCCGCTAGAACCTTACGGCTAAACGGTTCAACGGATTTGGACGAAACTTTGTTTCTGGATAGCTATTAATGCGCTCTAAAATATGGCATACTTTTTATCCCGCTAGAACCTTACGGCTAAACGGTTCAGCGGATTTGGACGAAACTTTGATTCTGGATAGATGGTATACTTTATATCCCGCTAGAACCTTACGGCTAAATGGTTCAACGGATTTGGACGAAACTTTGTGTCTGGATAGCTATTAATGCGTTCTAAAATATGGCATACTTATTATCCCGCTAGAACCTTACGGCTAAACGGTTCAACTGATTTGGGCGAAACTTTGTTTCTGGATAGCTATTAATGCGTTCTAAAATATGGCATACTTTTTATCCCGCTAGAACCTTACGGCTAAACGGTTCAACGGATTTGGACGAAACTTTGTTTCTGGATAGCTATTAATGCGTTCTAAAATATGGCATACTTTTTATCCCGCTAGAACCTTACGGCTAAATGGTTCAACGGATTTGGACCAAACTTTGTTTCTGGATAGCTATTAATGCGTTCTAAAATATGGCATACTTTTTATCCCGCTAGAACCTTATGGCTAAACGGTTCAACGGATTTGGACAAAACTTTGTTTCTGGATAGCTATTAATGCGTTCTAAAATATGGCATACTTTTTATCCCGCTAGACCCTTTCGGCTAAACGGTTCAACGGATTTGGACGAAACTTTGTTTCTGGATAGCTATTAATGCGTTCTAAAATATGGCATACTTTTTATCCCACTAGAACCTTACGGCTAAACGGTTCAACGGATTTGGACGAAACTTTGTTTCTGGATAGCTATTAATGCGTTCTAAAATATGGCCTACTTTTTATCCCGCTAGAACCTTACGGCTAAACGGTTCAACGGATTTGGACGAAACTTTGTTTCTGGATAGCTATTAATGCGTTCTAAAATATGGCATACTTTTTATCCCTCTAGAACCTTACGGCTAAATGGTTCTACGGATTTGGACGAAACTTTGTTTCTGGATAGCTATCAATGCGTTCTAAAATATGGCATACTTTTTATCCCTCTAGAACCTTACGGCTAAATGGTTCTACGGATTGGGACGAAACTTTGTTTCTGGATAGCTATTAATGCGTTCTAAAATATGGCATACTTTTTATCCCGCTAAAACCTTACGGCTAAATGGTTCAACGGATTTGGACGAAACTTTGTTTCTGGATAGCTATTAATGCGTTCTAAAATATGGCATACTTTTTATCCCGCTAGAACCTTACGGCTAAACGGTTCAACGGATTTGGACGAAACTTTGTTTCTGGATAGCTATTAATGCGTTCTAAAATATGGCATACTTTTTATCCCGCTAGAACCTTACGGCTACATGGTTCAACGGATTTGGACGAAACTTTGTGTCTGGATAGCTATTAATGCGTTCTAAAATATGGCATACTTATTATCCCGCTAGAACCTTACGGCTAAACGGTTCAACTGATTTGGACGAAACTTTGTTTCTGGATAGCTATTAATGCGTTCTAAAATATGGCATACTTTTTATCCCGCTAGAACCTTACGGCTAAATGGTTCAACGGATTTGGACGAAACTTTGTTTCTGGATAGCTATTAATGCGTTCTAAAATATGGCATACTTTTTATCCCGCTAGAACCTTACGGCTAAATGGTTCAACGGAATTGGACGAAACTTTGTTTCTGGATAGCTATTAATGCGTTCTAAAATATGGCATACTTTTTATCCCGCTAGAACCTTACGGCTAAATGGTTCAACGGATTTGGACGAAACTTTGTTTCTGAATAGCTATTAATGCGTTCTAAAATATGGCATACTTTTTATCCCGCTAGAACCTTACGGCTAAATGGTTCAACGGATTTGGACGAAACTTTGTGTCTGGATAGCTATTAATGCGTTCTAAAATATGGCATACTTATTATCCCGCTAGAACCTTACAGCTAAACGGTTAAACTGATTTGGACAAAACTTTGTTTCTGGATAGCTATTAATGCGTTCTAAAATATGGCATACTTTTTATCCCGCTAGACCCTTTCGGCTAAACGGTTCAACGGATTTGGACGAAACTTTGTTTCTGGATAGCTATTAATGCGTTCTAAAATATGGCATACTTTTTATCCCACTAGAACCTTACGGCTAAACGGTTCAACGGATTTGGACGAAACTTTGTTTCTGGATAGCTATTAATGCGTTCTAAAATATGGCCTACTTTTTATCCCGCTAGAACCTTACGGCTAAACGGTTCAACGGATTTGGACGAAACTTTGTTTCTGGATAGCTATTAATGCGTTCTAAAATATGGCATACTTTTTATCCCTCTAGAACCTTACGGCTAAATGGTTCTACGGATTTGGACGAAACTTTGTTTCTGGATAGCTATCAATGCGTTCTAAAATATGGCATACTTTTTATCCCTCTAGAACCTTACGGCTAAATGGTTCTACGGATTGGGACGAAACTTTGTTTCTGGATAGCTATTAATGCGTTCTAAAATATGGTATACTTTTTATCCCGCTAAAACCTTACGGCTAAATGGTTCAACGGATTTGGACGAAACTTTGTTTCTGGATAGCTATTAATGCGTTCTAAAATATGGCATACTTTTTATCCCGCTAGAACCTTACGGCTAAACGGTTCAACGGATTTGGACGAAACTTTGTTTCTGGATAGCTATTAATGCGTTCTAAAATATGGCATACTTTTTATCCCGCTAGAACCTTACGGCTACATGGTTCAACGGATTTGGACGAAACTTTGTGTCTGGATAGCTATTAATGCGTTCTAAAATATGGCATACTTATTATCCCGCTAGAACCTTACGGCTAAACGGTTCAACTGATTTGGACGAAACTTTGTTTCTGGATAGCTATTAATGCGTTCTAAAATATGGCATACTTTTTATCCCGCTAGAACCTTACGGCTAAATGGTTCAACGGATTTGGACGAAACTTTGTTTCTGGATAGCTATTAATGCGTTCTAAAATATGGCATACTTTTTATCCCGCTAGAACCTTACGGCTAAATGGTTCAACGGAATTGGACGAAACTTTGTTTCTGGATAGCTATTAATGCGTTCTAAAATATGGCATACTTTTTATCCCGCTAGAACCTTACGGCTAAATGGTTCAACGGATTTGGACGAAACTTTGTTTCTGAATAGCTATTAATGCGTTCTAAAATATGGCATACTTTTTATCCCGCTAGAACCTTACGGCTAAATGGTTCAACGGATTTGGACGAAACTTTGTGTCTGGATAGCTATTAATGCGTTCTAAAATATGGCATACTTATTATCCCGCTAGAACCTTACAGCTAAACGGTTAAACTGATTTGGACAAAACTTTGTTTCTGGATAGCTATTAATGCGTTCTAAAATATGGCATACTTTTTATCCCGCTAGAACCTTACGGCTAAATGGTTCAACGGATTTGGACGAAACTTTGTTTCTGGATAGCTATTAATGCGTTCTAAAATATGGCATACTTTTTATCCCGCTAGAACCTTACGGCTAAATGGTTCAACGGATTTGGACGAAACTTTGTGTCTGGATAGCTATTAATGCGTTCTAAAATATGGCATACTTATTATCCCGCTAGAACCTTACGGCTAAACGGTTCAACGGATTTAGACGAAACTTTGTTTCTGGATAGCTATTAATGCGTCCTAAAATATGGCACACTTTTTATCCCGCTAGAACCTTACGGCTAAACGGTTCTACAGATTTGGACGAAACTTTGTTTCTGGATAGCTATTAATGCGTCCTAAAATATGGCATACTTTTTATCCCGCTAGAACCTTACGGCTAAACGGTTCAACGGATTTGGACGAAACTTTGTTTCTGGATAGCTATTAATGCGTTCTAAAATATGGCACACTTTTTATCCCGCTAGAACCTTACGGCTAAACGGTTCAACGGATTTGGACGAAACTTTGTTTCTGGATAGCTATTAATGCGTTCTAAAATATGGCATACTTTTTATCCCGCTAGAACCTTACGGTTAAAAGGTTCAACGGATTTGGACCAAACTTTGTTTCTGGATAGCTATTATTGCGTTCTAAAATATGGCATACATTTTATCCCACTAGAACCTTACGGCTAAATGGTTCAACGGATTTGGACGAAACTTTGATTCTGGATAGCTATTAATGCGTTCTAAAATATGGCATACTTTTTATCCCGCTAGAACCTTACGGCTAAACGGTTCAACGGATTTGGACGAAACTTTGTTTCTGGATAGCTATTAATGCGCTCTAAAATATGGAATACTTTTTATCCCGCTAGAACCTTACGGCTAAACGGTTCAGCGGATTTGGACGAAACTTTGATTCTGGATAGATGGTATACTTTATATCCCGCTAGAACCTTACGGCTAAATGGTTCAACGGATTTGGACGAAACTTTGTGTCTGGATAGCTATTAATGCGTTCTAAAATATGGCATACTTATTATCCCGCTAGAACCTTACGGCTAAACGGTTCAACTGATTTGGACGAAACTTTGTTTCTGGATAGCTATTAATGCGTTCTAAAATATGGCATACTTTTTATCCCGCTAGAACCTTACGGCTAAACGGTTCAACGGATTTGGACGAAACTTTGTTTCTGGATAGCTATTAATGCGTTCTAAAATATGGCATACTTTTTATCCCGCTAGAACCTTACGGTTAAAAGGTTCAACGGATTTGGACCAAACTTTGTTTCTGGATAGCTATTATTGCGTTCTAAAATATGGCATACATTTTATCCCACTAGAACCTTACGGCTAAACGGTTCTACAGATTTGGACGAAACTTTGTTTCTGGATAGCTATTAATGCGTCCTAAAATATGGCATACTTTTTATCCCGCTAGAACCTTACGGCTAAACGGTTCAACGGATTTGGACGAAACTTTGTTTCTGGATAGCTATTAATGCGTTCTAAAATATGGCATACTTTTTATCCCGCTAGAACCTTACGGCTAAATGGTTCAACGGATTTGGACGAAACTTTGTGTCTGGATAGCTATTAATGCGTTCTAAAATATGGCATACTTATTATCCCGCTAGAACCTTACGGCTAAACGGTTCAACGGATTTAGACGAAACTTTGTTTCTGGATAGCTATTAATGCGTCCTAAAATATGGCACACTTTTTATCCCGCTAGAACCTTACGGCTAAACGGTTCTACAGATTTGGACGAAACTTTGTTTCTGGATAGCTATTAATGCGTCCTAAAATATGGCATACTTTTTATCCCGCTAGAACCTTACGGCTAAACGGTTCAACGGATTTGGACGAAACTTTGTTTCTGGATAGCTATTAATGCGTTCTAAAATATGGCACACTTTTTATCCCGCTAGAACCTTACGGCTAAACGGTTCAACGGATTTGGACGAAACTTTGTTTCTGGATAGCTATTAATGCGTTCTAAAATATGGCATACTTTTTATCCCGCTAGAACCTTACGGTTAAAAGGTTCAACGGATTTGGACCAAACTTTGTTTCTGGATAGCTATTATTGCGTTCTAAAATATGGCATACATTTTATCCCACTAGAACCTTACGGCTAAATGGTTCAACGGATTTGGACGAAACTTTGATTCTGGATAGCTATTAATGCGTTCTAAAATATGGCATACTTTTTATCCCGCTAGAACCTTACGGCTAAACGGTTCAACGGATTTGGACGAAACTTTGTTTCTGGATAGCTATTAATGCGCTCTAAAATATGGAATACTTTTTATCCCGCTAGAACCTTACGGCTAAACGGTTCAGCGGATTTGGACGAAACTTTGATTCTGGATAGATGGTATACTTTATATCCCGCTAGAACCTTACGGCTAAATGGTTCAACGGATTTGGACGAAACTTTGTGTCTGGATAGCTATTAATGCGTTCTAAAATATGGCATACTTATTATCCCGCTAGAACCTTACGGCTAAACGGTTCAACTGATTTGGACGAAACTTTGTTTCTGGATAGCTATTAATGCGTTCTAAAATATGGCATACTTTTTATCCCGCTAGAACCTTACGGCTAAACGGTTCAACGGATTTGGACGAAACTTTGTTTCTGGATAGCTATTAATGCGTTCTAAAATATGGCATACTTTTTATCCCGCTAGAACCTTACGGCTAAATGGTTCAACGGATTTGGACCAAACTTTGTTTCTGGATAGCTATTAATGCGTTCTAAAATATGGCATACTTTTTATCCCGCTAGAACCTTATGGCTAAACGGTTCAACGGATTTGGACAAAACTTTGTTTCTGGATAGCTATTAATGCGTTCTAAAATATGGCATACTTTTTATCCCGCTAGACCCTTTCGGCTAAACGGTTCAACGGATTTGGACGAAACTTTGTTTCTGGATAGCTATTAATGCGTTCTAAAATATGGCATACTTTTTATCCCACTAGAACCTTACGGCTAAACGGTTCAACGGATTTGGACGAAACTTTGTTTCTGGATAGCTATTAATGCGTTCTAAAATATGGCCTACTTTTTATCCCGCTAGAACCTTACGGCTAAACGGTTCAACGGATTTGGACGAAACTTTGTTTCTGGATAGCTATTAATGCGTTCTAAAATATGGCATACTTTTTATCCCTCTAGAACCTTACGGCTAAATGGTTCTACGGATTTGGACGAAACTTTGTTTCTGGATAGCTATTAATGCGTTCTAAAATATGGCATACTTTTTATCCCTCTAGAACCTTACGGCTAAATGGTTCTACGGATTGGGACGAAACTTTGTTTCTGGATAGCTATTAATGCGTTCTAAAATATGGCATACTTTTTATCCCGCTAAAACCTTACGGCTAAATGGTTCAACGGATTTGGACGAAACTTTGTTTCTGGATAGCTATTAATGCGTTCTAAAATATGGCATACTTTTTATCCCGCTAGAACCTTACGGCTAAACGGTTCAACTGATTTGGACGAAACTTTGTTTCTGGATAGCTATTAATGCGTTCTAAAATATGGCATACTTATTATCCCGCTAGAACCTTACGGCTAAATGGTTCAACGGATTTGGACGAAACTTTGTTTCTGGATAGCTATTAATGCGTTCTAAAATATGGCATACTTTTTATCCCGCTAGAACCTTACGGCTAAATGGTTCAACGGATTTGGACGAAACTTTGTTTCTGGATAGCTATTAATGCGTTCTAAAATATGGCATACTTTTTATCCCGCTAGAACCTTACGGCTAAATGGTTCAACGGAATTGGACGAAACTTTGTTTCTGGATAGCTATTAATGCGTTCTAAAATATGACATACTTTTTATCCCGCTAGAACCTTACGGCTAAATGGTTCAACGGATTTGGACGAAACTTTGTTTCTGAATAGCTATTAATGCGTTCTAAAATATGGCATACTTTTTATCCCGCTAGAACCTTACGGCTAAATGGTTCAACGGATTTGGACGAAACTTTGTGTCTGGATAGCTATTAATGCGTTCTAAAATATGGCATACTTATTATCCCGCTAGAACCTTACAGCTAAACGGTTAAACTGATTTGGACAAAACTTTGTTTCTGGATAGCTATTAATGCGTTCTAAAATATGGCATACTTTTTATCCCGCTAGAACCTTACGGCTAAATGGTTCAACGGATTTGGACGAAACTTTGTTTCTGGATAGCTATTAATGCGTTCTAAAATATGGCATACTTTTTATCCCGCTAGAACCTTACGGCTAAATGGTTCAACGGATTTGGACGAAACTTTGTTTCTGGATAGCTATTAATGCGTTCTAAAATATGGCATACTTTTTATCCCGCTAGACCCTTTCGGCTAAACGGTTCAACGGATTTGGACGAAACTTTGTTTCTGGATAGCTATTAATGCGTTCTAAAATATGGCATACTTTTTATCCCACTAGAACCTTACGGCTAAACGGTTCAGCGGATTTGGACGAAACTTTGATTCTGGATAGATGGTATACTTTATATCCCGCTAGAACCTTACGGCTAAATGGTTCAACGGATTTGGACGAAACTTTGTGTCTGGATAGCTATTAATGCGTTCTAAAATATGGCATACTTATTATCCCGCTAGAACCTTACGGCTAAACGGTTCAACTGATTTGGACGAAACTTTGTTTCTGGATAGCTATTAATGCGTTCTAAAATATGGCATACTTTTTATCCCGCTAGAACCTTACGGCTAAACGGTTCAACGGAT
The DNA here is from genome assembly GCA_963457695.1 of Neria commutata. Taxonomy (NCBI): domain Eukaryota; kingdom Metazoa; phylum Arthropoda; class Insecta; order Diptera; family Micropezidae; genus Neria; species Neria commutata. The sequence goes on from OY735246.1 coordinate 37,929,684, forward strand.
TTGGACGAAACTTTGTTTCTGGATAGCTATTAATGCGTTCTAAAATATGGCATACTTTTTATCCCGCTAGAACCTTACGGCTAAATGGTTCAACGGATTTGGACCAAACTTTGTTTCTGGATAGCTATTAATGCGTTCTAAAATATGGCATACTTTTTATCCCGCTAGAACCTTATGGCTAAACGGTTCAACGGATTTGGACAAAACTTTGTTTCTGGATAGCTATTAATGCGTTCTAAAATATGGCATACTTTTTATCCCGCTAGACCCTTTCGGCTAAACGGTTCAACGGATTTGGACGAAACTTTGTTTCTGGATAGCTATTAATGCGTTCTAAAATATGGCATACTTTTTATCCCACTAGAACCTTACGGCTAAACGGTTCAACGGATTTGGACGAAACTTTGTTTCTGGATAGCTATTAATGCGTTCTAAAATATGGCCTACTTTTTATCCCGCTAGAACCTTACGGCTAAACGGTTCAACGGATTTGGACGAAACTTTGTTTCTGGATAGCTATTAATGCGTTCTAAAATATGGCATACTTTTTATCCCTCTAGAACCTTACGGCTAAATGGTTCTACGGATTTGGACGAAACTTTGTTTCTGGATAGCTATTAATGCGTTCTAAAATATGGCATACTTTTTATCCCTCTAGAACCTTACGGCTAAATGGTTCTACGGATTGGGACGAAACTTTGTTTCTGGATAGCTATTAATGCGTTCTAAAATATGGCATACTTTTTATCCCGCTAGAACCTTACGGCTAAATGGTTCAACGGATTTGGACGAAACTTTGTTTCTGGATAGCTATTAATGCGTTCTAAAATATGGCATACTTTTTATCCCGCTAGAACCTTACGGCTAAATGGTTCAACGGATTTGGACGAAACTTTGTTTCTGGATAGCTATTAATGCGTTCTAAAATATGGCATACTTTTTATCCCGCTAGACCCTTTCGGCTAAACGGTTCAACGGATTTGGACGAAACTTTGTTTCTGGATAGCTATTAATGCGTTCTAAAATATGGCATACTTTTTAACCCGCTAGAACCTTACGGCTAAATGGTTCAACGGATTTGGACGAAACTTTGTTTCTGGATAGCTATTAATGCGTTCTAAAATATGGCATACTTTTTATCCCGCTAGACCCTTTCGGCTAAACGGTTCAACGGATTTGGACGAAACTTTGTGTCTGGATAGCTATTAATGCGTTCTAAAATATGGCATACTTATTATCCCGCTAGAACCTTACGGCTAAACGGTTCAACGGATTTGGACGAAACTTTGTTTCTGGATAGCTATTAATGCGTCCTAAAATATGGCACACTTTTTATCCCGCTAGAACCTTACGGCTAAACGGTTCTACAGATTTGGACGAAACTTTGTTTCTGGATAGCTATTAATGCGTCCTAAAATATGGCATACTTTTTATCCCGCTAGAACCTTACGGCTAAACGGTTCAACGGATTTGGACGAAACTTTGTTTCTGGATAGCTATTAATGCGTTCTAAAATATGGCATACTTTTTATCCCGCTAGAACCTTACGGCTAAATGGTTCAACGGATTTGGACGAAACTTTGTTTCTGGATAGCTATTAATGCGTTCTAAAATATGGCATACTTTTTATCCCGCTAGAACCTTACGGCTAAACGGTTCAACGGATTAGGACGAAACTTTGTTTCTGGATAGCTATTAATGCGTTCTAAAATATGGCATACTTTTTATCCCGCTAGAACCTTACGGCTAAATGGTTCAACGGATTTGGACGAAACTTTGTTTCTGGATAGCTATTAATGCGTTCTAAAATATGGCATACTTTTTATCCCGCTAGAACCTTACGGCTAAATGGTTCAACGGATTTGGACGAAACTTTGTGTCTGGATAGCTATTAATGCGTTCTAAAATATGGCATACTTATTATCCCGCTAGAACCTTACAGCTAAACGGTTAAACTGATTTGGACAAAACTTTGTTTCTGGATAGCTATTAATGCGTTCTAAAATATGGCATACTTTTTATCCCGCTAGAACCTTACGGCTAAATGGTTCAACGGATTTGGACGAAACTTTGTTTCTGGATAGCTATTAATGCGTTCTAAAATATGGCATACTTTTTATCCCGCTAGAACCTTACGGCTAAATGGTTCAACGGATTTGGACGAAACTTTGTTTCTGGATAGCTATTAATGCGTTCTAAAATATGGCATACTTTTTATCCCGCTAGAACCTTACGGCTAAACGGTTCAACGGATTTGGACGAAACTTTGTTTCTGGATAGCTATTAATGCGTTCTAAAATATGGCATACTTTTTATCCCGCTAGAACCTTACGGCTAAACGGTTCAACGGAATTGGACGAAACTTTGTTTCTGGATAGCTATTAATGCGTTCTAAAATATGGCATACTTTTTATCCCGCTAGAACCTTACGGCTAAACGGTTCAACGGATTTGGAAAAAACTTTGTTTCTGGATAGCTATTAATGCGTTCTAAAATATGGCATACTTTTTATCCCGCTAGACCCTTTCGGCTAAACGGTTCAACGGATTTGGACGAAACTTTGTTTCTGGATAGCTATTAATGCGTTCTAAAATATGGCATACTTTTTATCCCACTAGAACCTTACGGCTAAACGGTTCAACGGATTTGGACGAAACTTTGTTTCTGGATAGCTATTAATGCGTTCTAAAATATGGCATACTTTTTATCCCGCTAGAACCTTACGGCTAAATGGTTCAACGGATTTGGACGAAACTTTGTGTCTGGATAGCTATTAATGCGTTCTAAAATATGGCATACTTATTATCCCGCTAGAACCTTACAGCTAAACGGTTAAACTGATTTGGACAAAACTTTGTTTCTGGATAGCTATTAATGCGTTCTAAAATATGGCATACTTTTTATCCCGCTAGAACCTTACGGCTAAATGGTTCAACGGATTTGGACGAAACTTTGTTTCTGGATAGCTATTAATGCGTTCTAAAATATGGCATACTTTTTATCCCGCTAGAACCTTACGGCTAAATGGTTCAACGGATTTGGACGAAACTTTGTTTCTGGATAGCTATTAATGCGTTCTAAAATATGGCATACTTTTTATCCCGCTAGAACCTTACGGCTAAACGGTTCAACGGATTTGGACGAAACTTTGTTTCTGGATAGCTATTAATGCGTTCTAAAATATGGCATACTTTTTATCCCGCTAGAACCTTACGGCTAAACGGTTCAACGGAATTGGACGAAACTTTGTTTCCGGATAGCTATTAATGCGTTCTAAAATATGGCATACTTTTTATCCCGCTAGAACCTTACGGCTAAATGGTTCAACGGATTTGGACGAAACTTTGTTTCTGGATAGCTATTAATGCGTTCTAAAATATGGCATACTTTTTATCCCGCTAGAACCTTACGGCTAAACGGTTCAACGGATTTGGACGAAACTTTGTTTCTGGATAGCTATTAATGCGTTCTAAAATATGGCATACTTTTTATCCCGCTAGAACCTTACGGCTAAACGGTTCAACGGAATTGGACGAAACTTTGTTTCTGGATAGCTATTAATGCGTTCTAAAATATGGCATACTTTTTATCCCGCTAGAACCTTACGGCTAAATGGTTCAACGGTATACGGTCCTTCATTAGAAAAAAGTCGAATATTTCGATTTGTGACAAATCGTTAATTTTTTGTCCCACTTGCTTATAAGGTAAGATATCCAAAAGTGGTCTTCTGCACTATATTCTAGGCATTTGAAATTAACAAAAACGCCCGAAAAAAACAGTAAAAAAATATTAAATTTTTGGAAATTCTTTATACGGTCCCCCATTAGAAAAAAGTCAATAATTTCGATTTGCGCCAAATCGATAATTTTTCGTCCCACTTGCTCATAAGTTAAAATATCCAAAAGTGGTCTTCTGCACTATATTCTAGGCATTTGAAAAAAATATTTAATTTTTTGAAATTTTTTATACGGTCCCCCATTAGGAAAAAGTCAAAAATTTCGATTTGTGACAAATCGTTAGTTTTTTGTCCCACTTGCTTATAAGTTAAGATATCCAAAAATATTCTAGGCATTTGAAATTAACTAAAACGCCCGTATAAAACAGTAAAAAAAAATTTTAATTTTTGGAAATTTTTTATACGGTCCTTCATTAGAAAAAAGTCGAATATTTCGATTTGTGACAAATCGTTAATTTTTTGTCCCACTTGCTTATAAGGTAAGATATCCAAAAGTGGTCTTCTGCACTATATTCTAGGCATTTGAAATTAACAAAAACGCCCGAAAAAAACAGTAAAAAAATATTAAATTTTTGGAAATTCTTTATACGGTCCCCCATTAGAAAAAAGTCAAAAATTTCGATTTGTGACAAATCGTTAATTTTTTGTCCCACTTGCTAATAAGTTAAGATATCCAAAAGTGGTCTTCTGCACTATATTCTAGGCATTTGAAATTAACTAAAACGCCCGAAAAAAACAGTAAAAAAAATATAAAATTTATTGAAAATTTTATACGGTCCCCCATTAGAAAAAAGTCAATAATTTCGATTTGCGCCAAATCGATAATTTTTCGTCCCACTTGCTCATAAGTTAAAATATCCAAAAGTGGTCTTCTGCACTATATTCTAGGCATTTGAAAAAAATATTTAATTTTTTGAAATTTTGTATACGGGGCCCCATTAGAAAAAAGTCAAAAATTTCGATTTGTGACAAATCGTTAGTTTTTTGTCCCACTTGCTTATAAGTTAAGATATCCAAAAGTGGTCTTCTGCACTATATTCTAGGCATTTGAAATTAACTAAAACACCCGAAAAAAACAGTAAAAAAATTTTGTATTTTTTGAAATTTTTTATACGGGCCCCCATTAGAAAAAAGTCAATAATTTCGATTTGCGCCAAATCGATAATTTTTCGTCCCACTTGCTCGTAAGTTAAAATATCCAAAAGTGGTCTTCTGTACTATATTCTAGGCATTTAAAATTAACTAAAACGCACGTAAAAAACTGTAAAAAAAATTTAAAATTTTTGGAAATTTTTTATACGGTCTAAAATATGGCATACTTTTTATCCCGCTAGAACCTATTAATGCGTTCTAAAATATGGCATACTTTTTATCCGCTTTGTTTCTGGATAGCTATTAATGCGTTCTAAAATATGGCATACTTTTTATCCCGCTAGAACCTTACGGCTAAATGGTTCAACGGATTTGGACGAAACTTTGTTTCTGGATAGCTATTAATGCGTCCTAAAATATGGCACACTTTTTATCCCGCTAGAACCTTACGGCTAAACAGTTCTACAGATTTGGACGAAACTTTGTTTCTGGATAGCTATTAATGCGTCCTAAAATATGGCATACTTTTTATCCCGCTAGAACCTTACGGCTAAACGGTTCAACGGATTTGGACGAAACTTTGTTTCTGGATAGCTATTAATGCGTTCTAAAATATGGCATACTTTTTATCCCGCTAGAACCTTACGGCTAAACAGTTCTACAGATTTGGACGAAACTTTGTTTCTGGATAGCTATTAATGCGTCCTAAAATATGGCATACTTTTTATCCCGCTAGAACCTTACGGCTAAACGGTTCAACGGATTTGGACGAAACTTTGTTTCTGGATAGCTATTAATGCGTTCTAAAATATGGCATACTTTTTATCCCGCTAGAACCTTACGGTTAAACGGATCAACGGATTTGGACGAAACTTTGTTTCTGGATAGCTATTATTGCGTTCTAAAATATGGCATACTTTTTATCCCGCTAGAACCTTACGGCTAAATGGTTCAACGGATTTGGACGAAACTTTGTTTCTGGATAGCTATTAATGCGTCCTAAAATATGGCACACTTTTTATCCCGCTAGAACCTTACGGCTAAACAGTTCTACAGATTTGGACGAAACTTTGTTTCTGGATGGCTATTAATGCGTTCTAAAATATGGCATACTTTTTATCCCGCTAGAACCTTACGGCTAAACGGTTCAACGGATTTGGACGAAACTTTGTTTCTGGATAGCTATTAATGCGTTCTAAAATATGGCATACTTTTTATCCCACTAGACCCTTTCGGCTAAACGGTTCAACGGATTTGGACGAAACTTTGTTTCTGGATAGCTATTAATGCGTTCTAAAATATGGCATACTGTTTATCCCGCTAGAACCTTACGGCTAAACGGTTCAACCGATTTGGACGAAACTTTGTTTCTGGATAGCTATTAATGCGTTCTAAAATATGGCATACTTTTTATCCCGCTAGAACCTTACGGCTAAACGGTTCAACGAATTTGACGAAACTTTGTTTCTGGATAGCTATTAATGCGATCTAAAATATGGCATACTTTTTATCCCGCTAGACCCTTTCGGCTAAACGGTTCAACGGATTTGGACGAAACTTTGTTTCTGGATAGCTATTAATGCGTTCTAAAATATGGCATACTTTTTATCCCACTAGAACCTTACGGCTAAACGGTTCAACGGATTTGGACGAAACTTTGTTTCTGGATAGCTATTAATGCGTTCTAAAATATGGCATACTTTTTATCCCGCTAGAACCGTACGGCTAAACGGTTCAACCGATTTGGACGAAACTTTGTTTCTGGATAGCTATTAATGCGTTCTAAAATTTGGCATACTTTTTATCCCGCTAGAACCTTACGGCTAAATGGTTCAACGGATTTGGACGAAACTTTGTTTCTGGATAGCTATTAATGCGTTCTAAAATATGGCATATGTTTTATCCCGCTAGAACCTTACGGCTAAATGGTTCAACGGATTTGGACGAAACTTTGTTTCTGGATAGCTATTAATGCGTTCTAAAATATGGCATACTTTTTATCCCGCTAGAACCTTACGGCTAAACGGTTCAACGGATTAGGACGAAACTTTGTTTCTGGATAGCTATTAATGCGTTCTAAAATATGGCATACTTTTTATCCCGCTAGAACCTTACGGCTAAATGGTTCAACGGATTTGGACGAAACTTTGTTTCTGGATAGCTATTAATGCGTTCTAAAATATGGCATACTTTTTATCCCGCTAGAACCTTACGGCTAAATGGTTCAACGGATTTGGACGAAACTTTGTGTCTGGATAGCTATTAATGCGTTCTAAAATATGGCATACTTATTATCCCGCTAGAACCTTACAGCTAAACGGTTAAACTGATTTGGACAAAACTTTGTTTCTGGATAGCTATTAATGCGTTCTAAAATATGGCATACTTTTTATCCCGCTAGAACCTTACGGCTAAATGGTTCAACGGATTTGGACGAAACTTTGTTTCTGGATAGCTATTAATGCGTTCTAAAATATGGCATACTTTTTATCCCGCTAGAACCTTACGGCTAAATGGTTCAACGGATTTGGACGAAACTTTGTTTCTGGATAGCTATTAATGCGTTCTAAAATATGGCATACTTTTTATCCCGCTAGAACCTTACGGCTAAACGGTTCAACGGATTTGGACGAAACTTTGTTTCTGGATAGCTATTAATGCGTTCTAAAATATGGCATACTTTTTATCCCGCTAGAACCTTACGGCTAAATGGTTCATCGGATTTGGACCAAACTTTGTTTCTGGATAGCTATTAATGCGTTCTAAAATATGGCATACTTTTTATCCCGCTAGAACCTTACGGCTAAACGGTTCAACGGAATTGGACGAAACTTTGTTTCTGGATAGCTATTAATGCGTTGTAAAATATGGCATACTTTTTATCCCGCTAGAACCTTACGGCTAAACGGTTCAACGAATTTGGACGAAACTTTGTTTCTGGATAGCTATTAATGCGTTCTAAAATATGGCATACTTTTTATACCGCTAGAACCTTACGGCTAAACGGTTAAACTGATTTGGACAAAACTTTGTTTCTGGATAGCAATTAATGCGTTCTAAAATATGGCATACTTTTTATCCCGCTAGAACCTTACGGCTAAATGGTTCAACGGATTTGGACGAAACTTTGTTTCTGGATAGCTATTAATGCGTTCTAAAATATGGCATACTTTTTATCCCGCTAGAACCTTACGGCTAAACGGTTCAACGGATTTGGACGAAACTTTGTTTCTGGATAGCTATTAATGCGTTCTAAAATATGGCATACTTTTTAACCCGCTAGACCCTTTCGGCTAAACGGTTCAACGGATTTGGACGAAACTTTGTTTCTGGATAGCTATTAATGCGTTCTAAAATATGGCATACTTTTTATCCCGCTAGAACCTTACGGCTAAATGGTTCAACGGATTTGGACGAAACTTTGTTTCTGGATAGCTATTAATGCGTTCTAAAATATGGCATACTTTTTATCCCGCTAGAACCTTACGGCTAAACGGTTCAACGGAATTGGACGAAACTTTGTTTCTGGATAGCTATTAATGCGTTCTAAAATATGGCATACTTTTTATCCCGCTAGACCCTTTCGGCTAAACGGTTCAACGGATTTGGACGAAACTTTGTTTCTGGATAGCTATTAATGCGTTCTAAAATATGGCATACTTATTATCCCGCTAGAACCTTACAGCTAAACGGTTAAACTGATTTGGACAAAACTTTGTTTCTGGATAGCTATTAATGCGTTCTAAAATATGGCATACTTTTTATCCCGCTAGAACCTTACGGCTAAATGGTTCAACGGATTTGGACGAAACTTTGTTTCTGGATAGCTATTAATGCGTTCTAAAATATGGCATACTTTTTATCCCGCTAGAACCTTACGGCTAAACGGTTCAACGGATTTGGACGAAACTTTGTTTCTGGATAGCTATTAATGCGTTCTAAAATATGGCATACTTTTTATCCCGCTAGAACCTTACGGCTAAATGGTTCAACGGATTTGGACGAAACTTTGTTTCTGGATAGCTATTAATGCGTTCTAAAATATGGCATACTTTTTATCCCGCTAGAACCTTACGGCTAAACGGTCCAACGAATTTGGACGAAACTTTGTTTCTGGATAGCTATTAATGCGTTCTAAAATATGGCATACTTTTTATCCCGCTAGAACCTTACGGCTAAACGGTTCAACGGATTTGGACAAAACTTTGTTTCTGGATAGCTATTAATGCGATCTAAAATATGGCATACTTTTTAACCCGCTAGACCCTTTCGGCTAAACGGTTCAACGGATTTGGACGAAACTTTGTTTCTGGATAGCAATTAATGCGTTCTAAAATATGGCATACTTTTTATCCCACTAGAACCTTACGGCTAAACGATTCAACGGATTTGGACGAAACTTTGTTTCTGGATAGCTATTAATGCGTTCTAAAATATGGCATACTTTTTATCCCGCTAGAACCGTACGGCTAAACGGTTCAACCGATTTGGACGAAACTTTGTTTCTGGGTAGCTATTAATGCGTTCTAAAATATGGCATACTTTTTATCCCGCTAGAACCTTACGGCTAAACGGTTCAACGGATTTGGACAAAACTTTCTTTCTGGATAGCTATTAATGCGTTCTAAAATATGGCATACTTTTTATCCCGCTAGACCCTTTCGGCTAAACGGTTCAACGGATTTGGACGAAACTTTGTTTCTGGATAGCTATTAATGCGTTCTAAAATATGGCATACTTTTTATCCCACTAGAACCTTACGGCTAAACGGTTCAACGGATTTGGACGAAACTTTGTTTCTGGATAGCTATTAATGCGTTCTAAAATATGGCATACTTTTTATCCCGCTAGAACCTTACGGCTAAATGGTTCAACGGATTTGGACGAAACTTTGTTTCTGGATAGCTATTAATGCGTTCTAAAATATGGCATACTTTTAATCCCGCTAGAACCTTACGGCTAAATGGTTCAACGGATTTGGACGAAACTTTGTGTCTGGAAAGCTATTAATGCGTTCTAAAATATGGCATACTTATTATCCCGCTAGAACCTTACGGCTAAACAGTTCAACTGATTTAGACGAAACTTTGTGTCTGGATAGCTATTAATGCGTTCTAAAATATGGCATACTTATTATCCCGCTAGAACCTTACGGCTAAACGGTTCAACTGATTTGGACGAAACTTTGTTTCTGGATAGCTATTAATGCGTTCTAAAATATGGCATACTTTTTATCCCGCTAGAACCTTACTGCTAAACGGTTCAACGGATTTGGACGAAACTTTGTTTCTGGATAGCTATTAATGCGTTCTAAAATATGGCATACTTTTTATCCCGCTAGAACCTTACGGCTAAACGGTTCAACGGATTTGGACGAAACTTTGTTTCTGGATAGCTATTAATGCGTTCTAAAATATGGCATACTTTTTATCCCGCTAGAACCTTACGGCTAAATGGTTCAACGGATTTGGACGAAACTTTGTTTCTGGATAGCTATTAATGCGTTCTAAAATATGGCATACTTTTTATCCCGCTAGAACCTTACGGCTAAATGGTTCAACGGATTTGGACGAAACTTTGTTTCTGGATAGCTATTAATGCTTTCTAAAATATGGCATACTTTTTATCCCGCTAGAACCTTACGGCTAAACGGTTCAACGGATTTGGACAAAACTTTGTTTCTGGATAGCTATTAATGCGTTCTAAAATATGGCATACTTTTTATCCCGCTAGAACCTTCGGCTAAATGGTTCAACGGATTTGGACGAAACTTTGTTTCTGGATAGCTATTAATGCGTTCTAAAATATGGCATACTTTTTATCCCGCTAGAACCTTACGGCTAAACGGTTCAACGGATTTGGACAAACTTTGTTTCTGGATAGCTATTAATGCGTTCTAAAATATGGCATACTTTTTATCCCGCTAGAACCTTACGGCTAAACGGTTCAACGGATTTGGACGAAACTTTGTTTCTGGATAGCTATTAATGCGTTCTAAAATATGGCCTACTTTTTATCCCGCTAGAACCTTACGGCTAAACGGTTCAACGGATTTGGACGAAACTTTGTTTCTGGATAGCTATTAATGCGTTCTAAAATATGGCATACTTTTTATCCCTCTAGAACCTTACGGCTAAATGGTTCTACGGATTTGGACGAAACTTTGTTTCTGGATAGCTATTAATGCGTTCTAAAATATGGCATACTTTTTATCCCTCTAGAACCTTACGGCTAAATGGTTCTACGGATTGTGACGAAACTTTGTTTCTGGATAGCTATTAATGCGTTCTAAAATATGGCATACTTTTTATCCCGCTAAAACCTTACGGCTAAATGGTTCAACGGATTTGGACGAAACTTTGTTTCTGGATAGCTATTAATGCGTTCTAAAATATGGCATACTTTTTATCCCGCTAGAACCTTACGGCTAAACGGTTCAACGGATTTGGACGAAACTTTGTTTCTGGATAGCTATTAATGCGTTCTAAAATATGGCATACTTTTTATCCCGCTAGAACCTTACGGCTAAATGGTTCAACGGATTTGGACGAAACTTTGTGTCTGGATAGCTATTAATGCGTTCTAAAATATGGCATACTTATTATCCCGCTAGAACCTTACGGCTAAACGGTTCAACTGATTTGGACGAAACTTTGTTTCTGGATAGCTATTAATGCGTTCTAAAATATGGCATACTTTTTATCCCGCTAGAACCTTACGGCTAAATGGTTCAACGGATTTGGACGAAACTTTGTTTCTGGATAGCTATTAATGCGTTCTAAAATATGGCATACTTTTTATCCCGCTAGAACCTTACGGCTAAACGGTTCAACGGAATTGGACGAAACTTTGTTTCTGGATAGCTATTAATGCGTTCTAAAATATGGCATACTTTTTATCCCGCTAGAACCTTACGGCTAAACGGTTCAACGAATTTGGACGAAACTTTGTTTCTGGATAGCTATTAATGCGTTCTAAAATATGGCATACTTTTTATCCCGCTAGAACCTTACGGCTAAACGGTTCAACTGATTTGGACGAAACTTTGTTTCTGGATAGCTATTAATGCGTTCTAAAATATGGCATACTTTTTATCCCGCTAGAACCTTACGGCTAAACGGTTCAACGGATTTGGACGAAACTTTGTTTCTGGATAGCTATTAATGCGTTCTAAAATATGGCATACTTTTTATCCCGCTAGAACCTTACGGCTAAACGGTTCAACGGAATTGGACGAAACTTTGTTTCTGGATAGCTATTAATGCGTTCTAAAATATGGCATACTTTTTATCCCGCTAGAACCTTACGGCTAAACGGTTCAACGAATTTGGACGAAACTTTGTTTCTGGATAGCTATTAATGCGTTCTAAAATATGGCATACTTTTTATCCCGCTAGAACTTTACGGCTAAATGGTTCAACGGATTTGGACGAAACTTTGTTTCTGGATAGCTATTAATGCGTTCTAAAATATGGCATACTTTTTATCCCGCTAGAACCTTACGGCTAAACGGTTCAACGGAATTGGACGAAACTTTGTTTCTGGATAGCTATTAATGCGTTCTAAAATATGGCATACTTTTTATCCCGCTAGAACCTTACGGCTAAACGGTTCAACTGATTTGGACGAAACTTTGTTTCTGGATAGCTATTAATGCGTTCTAAAATATGGCATACTTTTTATCCCGCTAGAACCTTACGGCTAAATGGTTCATCGGATTTGGACCAAACTTTGTTTCTGGATAGCTATTAATGCGTTCTAAAATATGGCATACTTTTTATCCCGCTAGAACCTTACGGCTAAACGGTTCAACGGAATTGGACGAAACTTTGTTTCTGGATAGCTATTAATGCGTTCTAAAATATGGCATACTTTTTATCCCGCTAGAACCTTACGGCTAAACGGTTCAACGAATTTGGACGAAACTTTGTTTCTGGATAGCTATTAATGCGTTGTAAAATATGGCATACTTTTTATACCGCTAGAACCTTACGGCTAAACGGTTCAACGGATTTGGAAAAAACTTTGTTTCTGGATAGCTATTAATGCGTTCTAAAATATGGCATACTTTTTATCCCGCTAGAACCTTACGGCTAAATGGTTCATCGGATTTGGACCAAACTTTGTTTCTGGATAGCTATTAATGCGTTCTAAAATATGGCATACTTTTTATCCCGCTAGAACCTTACGGCTAAACGGTTCAACGGAATTGGACGAAACTTTGTTTCTGGATAGCTATTAATGCGTTCTAAAATATGGCATACTTTTTATCCCGCTAGAACCTTACGGCTAAACGATTCAACGAATTTGGACGAAACTTTGTTTCTGGATAGCTATTAATGCGTTCTAAAATATGGCATACTTTTTATACCGCTAGAACCTTACGGCTAAACGGTTCAACGGATTTGGACGAAACTTTGTTTCTGGATAGCTATTAATGCGTTCTAAAATATGGCATACTTTTTATCCCGCTAGAACCTTACGGCTAAACGGTTCAACGGATTTGGACGAAACTTTGTTTCTGGATAGCTATTAATGCGTTCTAAAATATGGCATACTTTTTATCCCTCTAGAACCTTACGGCTAAATGGTTCTACGGATTGGGACGAAACTTTGTTTCTGGATAGCTATTAATGCGTTCTAAAATATGGCATACTTTTTATCCCGCTAAAACCTTACGGCTAAATGGTTCAACGGATTTGGACGAAACTTTGTTTCTGGATAGCTATTAATGCGTTCTAAAATATGGCATACTTTTTATCCCGCTAGAACCTTACGGCTAAACGGTTCAACGGATTTGGACGAAACTTTGTTTCTGGATAGCTATTAATGCGTTCTAAAATATGGCATACTTTTTATCCCGCTAGAACCTTACGGCTAAACGGTTCAACGGAATTGGACGAAACTTTGTTTCTGGATAGCTATTAATGCGTTCTAAAATATGGCATACTTTTTATCCCGCTAGAACCTTACGGCTAAACGGTTCAACGAATTTGGACGAAACTTTGTTTCTGGATAGCTATTAATGCGTTCTAAAATATGGCATACTTTTTATCCCGCTAGAACCTTACGGCTAAACGGTTCAACTGATTTGGACGAAACTTTGTTTCTGGATAGCTATTAATGCGTTCTAAAATATGGCATACTTTTTATCCCGCTAGAACCTTACGGCTAAACGGTTCAACGGATTTGGACGAAACTTTGTTTCTGGATAGCTATTAATGCGTTCTAAAATATGGCATACTTTTTATCCCGCTAGAACCTTACGGCTAAACGGTTCAACGGAATTGGACGAAACTTTGTTTCTGGATAGCTATTAATGCGTTCTAAAATATGGCATACTTTTTATCCCGCTAGAACCTTACGGCTAAACGGTTCAACGAATTTGGACGAAACTTTGTTTCTGGATAGCTATTAATGCGTTCTAAAATATGGCATACTTTTTATCCCGCTAGAACTTTACGGCTAAATGGTTCAACGGATTTGGACGAAACTTTGTTTCTGGATAGCTATTAATGCGTTCTAAAATATGGCATACTTTTTATCCCGCTAGAACCTTACGGCTAAACGGTTCAACGGAATTGGACGAAACTTTGTTTCTGGATAGCTATTAATGCGTTCTAAAATATGGCATACTTTTTATCCCGCTAGAACCTTACGGCTAAACGGTTCAACTGATTTGGACGAAACTTTGTTTCTGGATAGCTATTAATGCGTTCTAAAATATGGCATACTTTTTATCCCGCTAGAACCTTACGGCTAAATGGTTCATCGGATTTGGACCAAACTTTGTTTCTGGATAGCTATTAATGCGTTCTAAAATATGGCATACTTTTTATCCCGCTAGAACCTTACGGCTAAACGGTTCAACGGAATTGGACGAAACTTTGTTTCTGGATAGCTATTAATGCGTTCTAAAATATGGCATACTTTTTATCCCGCTAGAACCTTACGGCTAAACGGTTCAACGAATTTGGACGAAACTTTGTTTCTGGATAGCTATTAATGCGTTCTAAAATATGGCATACTTTTTATCCCGCTAGAACCTTACGGCTAAATGGTTCAACGGATTTGGACGAAACTTTGTTTCTGGATAGCTATTAATGCTTTCTAAAATATGGCATACTTTTTATCCCGCTAGAACCTTACGGCTAAACGGTTCAACGGATTTGGACAAAACTTTGTTTCTGGATAGCTATTAATGCGTTCTAAAATATGGCATACTTTTTATCCCGCTAGAACCTTCGGCTAAATGGTTCAACGGATTTGGACGAAACTTTGTTTCTGGATAGCTATTAATGCGTTCTAAAATATGGCATACTTTTTATCCCGCTAGAACCTTACGGCTAAACGGTTCAACGGATTTGGACAAACTTTGTTTCTGGATAGCTATTAATGCGTTCTAAAATATGGCATACTTTTTATCCCGCTAGAACCTTACGGCTAAACGGTTCAACGGATTTGGACGAAACTTTGTTTCTGGATAGCTATTAATGCGTTCTAAAATATGGCCTACTTTTTATCCCGCTAGAACCTTACGGCTAAACGGTTCAACGGATTTGGACGAAACTTTGTTTCTGGATAGCTATTAATGCGTTCTAAAATATGGCATACTTTTTATCCCTCTAGAACCTTACGGCTAAATGGTTCTACGGATTTGGAAGAAACTTTGTTTCTGGATAGCTATTAATGCGTTCTAAAATATGGCATACTTTTTATCCCTCTAGAACCTTACGGCTAAATGGTTCTACGGATTGGGACGAAACTTTGTTTCTGGATAGCTATTAATGCGTTCTAAAATATGGCATACTTTTTATCCCGCTAAAACCTTACGGCTAAATGGTTCAACGGATTTGGACGAAACTTTGTTTCTGGATAGCTATTAATGCGTTCTAAAATATGGCATACTTTTTATCCCGCTAGAACCTTACGGCTAAACGGTTCAACGGATTTGGACGAAACTTTGTTTCTGGATAGCTATTAATGCGTTCTAAAATATGGCATACTTTTTATCCCGCTAGAACCTTACGGCTAAATGGTTCAACGGATTTGGACGAAACTTTGTGTCTGGATAGCTATTAATGCGTTCTAAAATATGGCATACTTATTATCCCGCTAGAACCTTACGGCTAAACGGTTCAACTGATTTGGACGAAACTTTGTTTCTGGATAGCTATTAATGCGTTCTAAAATATGGCATACTTTTTATCCCGCTAGAACCTTACGGCTAAATGGTTCAACGGATTTGGACGAAACTTTGTTTCTGGATAGCTATTAATGCGTTCTAAAATATGGCATACTTTTTATCCCGCTAGAACCTTACGTCTAAACGGTTCAACGGAATTGGACGAAACTTTGTTTCTGGATAGCTATTAATGCGTTCTAAAATATGGCATACTTTTTATCCCGCTAGAACCTTACGGCTAAACGGTTCAACTGATTTGGACGAAACTTTGTTTCTGGATAGCTATTAATGCGTTCTAAAATATGGCATACTTTTTATCCCGCTAGAACCTTACGGCTAAATGGTTCAACGGATTTGGACGAAACTTTGTTTCTGGATAGCTATTAATGCGTTCTAAAATATGGCATACTTTTTATCCCGCTAGAACCTTACGTCTAAACGGTTCAACGGAATTGGACGAAACTTTGTTTCTGGATAGCTATTAATGCGTTCTAAAATATGGCATACTTTTTATCCCGCTAGAACCTTACGGCTAAACGGTTCAACTGATTTGGACGAAACTTTGTTTCTGGATAGCTATTAATGCGTTCTAAAATATGGCATACTTTTTATCCCGCTAGAACCTTACGTCTAAACGGTTCAACGGAATTGGACGAAACTTTGTTTCTGGATAGCTATTAATGCGTTCTAAAATATGGCATACTTTTTATCCCGCTAGAACCTTACGGCTAAACGGTTCAACGAATTTGGACGAAACTTTGTTTCTGGATAGCTATTAATGCGTTCTAAAATATGGCATACTTTTTATCCCGCTAGAACCTTACGGCTAAACGGTTCAACTGATTTGGACGAAACTTTGTTTCTGGATAGCTATTAATGCGTTCTAAAATATGGCATACTTTTTATCCCGCTAGAACCTTACGGCTAAACGGTTCAACGGATTTGGACGAAACTTTGTTTCTGGATAGCTATTAATGCGTTCTAAAATATGGCATACTTTTTATCCCGCTAGAACCTTACGGCTAAACGGTTCAACGGAATTGGACGAAACTTTGTTTCTGGATAGCTATTAATGCGTTCTAAAATATGGCATACTTTTTATCCCGCTAGAACCTTACGGCTAAACGGTTCAACGAATTTGGACGAAACTTTGTTTCTGGATAGCTATTAATGCGTTCTAAAATATGGCATACTTTTTATCCCGCTAGAACTTTACGGCTAAATGGTTCAACGGATTTGGACGAAACTTTGTTTCTGGATAGCTATTAATGCGTTCTAAAATATGGCATACTTTTTATCCCGCTAGAACCTTACGGCTAAACGGTTCAACGGAATTGGACGAAACTTTGTTTCTGGATAGCTATTAATGCGTTCTAAAATATGGCATACTTTTTATCCCGCTAGAACCTTACGGCTAAACGGTTCAACTGATTTGGACGAAACTTTGTTTCTGGATAGCTATTAATGCGTTCTAAAATATGGCATACTTTTTATCCCGCTAGAACCTTACGGCTAAATGGTTCATCGGATTTGGACCAAACTTTGTTTCTGGATAGCTATTAATGCGTTCTAAAATATGGCATACTTTTTATCCCGCTAGAACCTTACGGCTAAACGGTTCAACGGAATTGGACGAAACTTTGTTTCTGGATAGCTATTAATGCGTTCTAAAATATGGCATACTTTTTATCCCGCTAGAACCTTACGGCTAAACGGTTCAACGAATTTGGACGAAACTTTGTTTCTGGATAGCTATTAATGCGTTCTAAAATATGGCATACTTTTTATCCCGCTAGAACCTTACGGCTAAATGGTTCAACGGATTTGGACGAAACTTTGTTTCTGGATAGCTATTAATGCTTTCTAAAATATGGCATACTTTTTATCCCGCTAGAACCTTACGGCTAAACGGTTCAACGGATTTGGACAAAACTTTGTTTCTGGATAGCTATTAATGCGTTCTAAAATATGGCATACTTTTTATCCCGCTAGAACCTTCGGCTAAATGGTTCAACGGATTTGGACGAAACTTTGTTTCTGGATAGCTATTAATGCGTTCTAAAATATGGCATACTTTTTATCCCGCTAGAACCTTACGGCTAAACGGTTCAACGGATTTGGACAAACTTTGTTTCTGGATAGCTATTAATGCGTTCTAAAATATGGCATACTTTTTATCCCGCTAGAACCTTACGGCTAAACGGTTCAACGGATTTGGACGAAACTTTGTTTCTGGATAGCTATTAATGCGTTCTAAAATATGGCCTACTTTTTATCCCGCTAGAACCTTACGGCTAAACGGTTCAACGGATTTGGACGAAACTTTGTTTCTGGATAGCTATTAATGCGTTCTAAAATATGGCATACTTTTTATCCCTCTAGAACCTTACGGCTAAATGGTTCTACGGATTTGGACGAAACTTTGTTTCTGGATAGCTATTAATGCGTTCTAAAATATGGCATACTTTTTATCCCTCTAGAACCTTACGGCTAAATGGTTCTACGGATTGGGACGAAACTTTGTTTCTGGATAGCTATTAATGCGTTCTAAAATATGGCATACTTTTTATCCCGCTAAAACCTTACGGCTAAATGGTTCAACGGATTTGGACGAAACTTTGTTTCTGGATAGCTATTAATGCGTTCTAAAATATGGCATACTTTTTATCCCGCTAGAACCTTACGGCTAAACGGTTCAACGGATTTGGACGAAACTTTGTTTCTGGATAGCTATTAATGCGTTCTAAAATATGGCATACTTTTTATCCCGCTAGAACCTTACGGCTAAATGGTTCAACGGATTTGGACGAAACTTTGTGTCTGGATAGCTATTAATGCGTTCTAAAATATGGCATACTTATTATCCCGCTAGAACCTTACGGCTAAACGGTTCAACTGATTTGGACGAAACTTTGTTTCTGGATAGCTATTAATGCGTTCTAAAATATGGCATACTTTTTATCCCGCTAGAACCTTACGGCTAAATGGTTCAACGGATTTGGACGAAACTTTGTGTCTGGATAGCTATTAATGCGTTCTAAAATATGGCATACTTTTTATCCCGCTAGAACCTTACGGCTAAATGGTTCATCGGATTTGGACCAAACTTTGTTTCTGGATAGCTATTAATGCGTTCTAAAATATGGCATACTTTTTATCCCGCTAGAACCTTACGGCTAAACGGTTCAACGGAATTGGACGAAACTTTGTTTCTGGATAGCTATTAATGCGTTCTAAAATATGGCATACTTTTTATCCCGCTAGAACCTTACGGCTAAACGGTTCAACGAATTTGGACGAAACTTTGTTTCTGGATAGCTATTAATGCGTTCTAAAATATGGCATACTTTTTATCCCGCTAGAACCTTACGGCTAAATGGTTCAACGGATTTGGACGAAACTTTGTTTCTGGATAGCTATTAATGCGTTCTAAAATATGGCATACTTTTTATCCCGCTAGAACCTTACGGCTAAATGGTTCAACGGATTTGGACGAAACTTTGTGTCTGGATAGCTATTAATGCGTTCTAAAATATGGCATACTTATTATCCCGCTAGAACCTTACGGCTAAACGGTTCAACTGATTTGGACGAAACTTTGTTTCTGGATAGCTATTAATGCGTTCTAAAATATGGCATACTTTTTATCCCGCTAGAACCTTACGGCTAAATGGTTCAACGGATTTGGACGAAACTTTGTTTCTGGATAGCTATTAATGCGTTCTAAAATATGGCATACTTTTTATCCCGCTAGAACCTTACGGCTAAACGGTTCAACGGAATTGGACGAAACTTTGTTTCTGGATAGCTATTAATGCGTTCTAAAATATGGCATACTTTTTATCCCGCTAGAACCTTACGGCTAAACGGTTCAACGAATTTGGACGAAACTTTGTTTCTGGATAGCTATTAATGCGTTCTAAAATATGGCATACTTTTTATCCCGCTAGAACCTTACGGCTAAACGGTTCAACTGATTTGGACGAAACTTTGTTTCTGGATAGCTATTAATGCGTTCTAAAATATGGCATACTTTTTATCCCGCTAGAACCTTACGGCTAAACGGTTCAACGGATTTGGACGAAACTTTGTTTCTGGATAGCTATTAATGCGTTCTAAAATATGGCATACTTTTTATCCCGCTAGAACCTTACGGCTAAACGGTTCAACGGAATTGGACGAAACTTTGTTTCTGGATAGCTATTAATGCGTTCTAAAATATGGCATACTTTTTATCCCGCTAGAACCTTACGGCTAAACGGTTCAACGAATTTGGACGAAACTTTGTTTCTGGATAGCTATTAATGCGTTCTAAAATATGGCATACTTTTTATCCCGCTAGAACTTTACGGCTAAATGGTTCAACGGATTTGGACGAAACTTTGTTTCTGGATAGCTATTAATGCGTTCTAAAATATGGCATACTTTTTATCCCGCTAGAACCTTACGGCTAAACGGTTCAACGGAATTGGACGAAACTTTGTTTCTGGATAGCTATTAATGCGTTCTAAAATATGGCATACTTTTTATCCCGCTAGAACCTTACGGCTAAACGGTTCAACTGATTTGGACGAAACTTTGTTTCTGGATAGCTATTAATGCGTTCTAAAATATGGCATACTTTTTATCCCGCTAGAACCTTACGGCTAAATGGTTCATCGGATTTGGACCAAACTTTGTTTCTGGATAGCTATTAATGCGTTCTAAAATATGGCATACTTTTTATCCCGCTAGAACCTTACGGCTAAACGGTTCAACGGAATTGGACGAAACTTTGTTTCTGGATAGCTATTAATGCGTTCTAAAATATGGCATACTTTTTATCCCGCTAGAACCTTACGGCTAAACGGTTCAACGAATTTGGACGAAACTTTGTTTCTGGATAGCTATTAATGCGTTCTAAAATATGGCATACTTTTTATCCCGCTAGAACCTTACGGCTAAATGGTTCAACGGATTTGGACGAAACTTTGTTTCTGGATAGCTATTAATGCTTTCTAAAATATGGCATACTTTTTATCCCGCTAGAACCTTACGGCTAAACGGTTCATCGGATTTGGACCAAACTTTGTTTCTGGATAGCTATTAATGCGTTCTAAAATATGGCATACTTTTTATCCCGCTAGAACCTTCGGCTAAATGGTTCAACGGATTTGGACGAAACTTTGTTTCTGGATAGCTATTAATGCGTTCTAAAATATGGCATACTTTTTATCCCGCTAGAACCTTACGGCTAAACGGTTCAACGGATTTGGACAAACTTTGTTTCTGGATAGCTATTAATGCGTTCTAAAATATGGCATACTTTTTATCCCGCTAGAACCTTACGGCTAAACGGTTCAACGGATTTGGACGAAACTTTGTTTCTGGATAGCTATTAATGCGTTCTAAAATATGGCCTACTTTTTATCCCGCTAGAACCTTACGGCTAAACGGTTCAACGGATTTGGACGAAACTTTGTTTCTGGATAGCTATTAATGCGTTCTAAAATATGGCATACTTTTTATCCCTCTAGAACCTTACGGCTAAATGGTTCTACGGATTTGGACAAAACTTTGTTTCTGGATAGCTATTAATGCGTTCTAAAATATGGCATACTTTTTATCCCTCTAGAACCTTACGGCTAAATGGTTCTACGGATTGGGACGAAACTTTGTTTCTGGATAGCTATTAATGCGTTCTAAAATATGGCATACTTTTTATCCCGCTAAAACCTTACGGCTAAATGGTTCAACGGATTTGGACGAAACTTTGTTTCTGGATAGCTATTAATGCGTTCTAAAATATGGCATACTTTTTATCCCGCTAGAACCTTACGGCTAAACGGTTCAACGGATTTGGACGAAACTTTGTTTCTGGATAGCTATTAATGCGTTCTAAAATATGGCATACTTTTTATCCCGCTAGAACCTTACGGCTAAATGGTTCAACGGATTTGGACGAAACTTTGTGTCTGGATAGCTATTAATGCGTTCTAAAATATGGCATACTTATTATCCCGCTAGAACCTTACGGCTAAACGGTTCAACTGATTTGGACGAAACTTTGTTTCTGGATAGCTATTAATGCGTTCTAAAATATGGCATACTTTTTATCCCGCTAGAACCTTACGGCTAAATGGTTCAACGGATTTGGACGAAACTTTGTTTCTGGATAGCTATTAATGCGTTCTAAAATATGGCATACTTTTTATCCCGCTAGAACCTTACGGCTAAACGGTTCAACGGAATTGGACGAAACTTTGTTTCTGGATAGCTATTAATGCGTTCTAAAATATGGCATACTTTTTATCCCGCTAGAACCTTACGGCTAAACGGTTCAACGAATTTGGACGAAACTTTGTTTCTGGATAGCTATTAATGCGTTCTAAAATATGGCATACTTTTTATCCCGCTAGAACCTTACGGCTAAACGGTTCAACGGAATTGGACGAAACTTTGTTTCTGGATAGCTATTAATGCGTTCTAAAATATGGCATACTTTTTATCCCGCTAGAACCTTACGGCTAAACGGTTCAACGGATTTGGACGAAACTTTGTTTCTGGATAGCTATTAATGCGTTCTAAAATATGGCATACTTTTTATCCCGCTAGAACCTTACGGCTAAACGGTTCAACGGAATTGGACGAAACTTTGTTTCTGGATAGCTATTAATGCGTTCTAAAATATGGCATACTTTTTATCCCGCTAGAACCTTACGGCTAAACGGTTCAACGAATTTGGACGAAACTTTGTTTCTGGATAGCTATTAATGCGTTCTAAAATATGGCATACTTTTTATCCCGCTAGAACCTTACGGCTAAACGGTTCAACTGATTTGGACGAAACTTTGTTTCTGGATAGCTATTAATGCGTTCTAAAATATGGCATACTTTTTATCCCGCTAGAACCTTACGGCTAAATGGTTCATCGGATTTGGACCAAACTTTGTTTCTGGATAGCTATTAATGCGTTCTAAAATATGGCATACTTTTTATCCCGCTAGAACCTTACGGCTAAACGGTTCAACGGAATTGGACGAAACTTTGTTTCTGGATAGCTATTAATGCGTTCTAAAATATGGCATACTTTTTATCCCGCTAGAACCTTACGGCTAAACGGTTCAACGAATTTGGACGAAACTTTGTTTCTGGATAGCTATTAATGCGTTCTAAAATATGGCATACTTTTTATCCCGCTAGAACCTTACGGCTAAATGGTTCAACGGATTTGGACGAAACTTTGTTTCTGGATAGCTATTAATGCTTTCTAAAATATGGCATACTTTTTATCCCGCTAGAACCTTACGGCTAAACGGTTCAACGGATTTGGACAAAACTTTGTTTCTGGATAGCTATTAATGCGTTCTAAAATATGGCATACTTTTTATCCCGCTAGAACCTTCGGCTAAATGGTTCAACGGATTTGGACGAAACTTTGTTTCTGGATAGCTATTAATGCGTTCTAAAATATGGCATACTTTTTATCCCGCTAGAACCTTACGGCTAAATGGTTCAACGGATTTGGACGAAACTTTGTTTCTGGATAGCTATTAATGCGTTCTAAAATATGGCATACTTTTTATCCCGCTAGAACCTTACGGCTAAACGGTTCAACGGATTTGGACGAAACTTTGTTTCTGGATAGCTATTAATGCGTTCTAAAATATGGCATACTTTTTATCCCGCTAGAACCTTACGGCTAAATGGTTCAACGGATTTGGACGAAACTTTGTGTCTGGATAGCTATTAATGCGTTCTAAAATATGGCATACTTATTATCCCGCTAGAACCTTACGGCTAAACGGTTCAACTGATTTGGACGAAACTTTGTTTCTGGATAGCTATTAATGCGTTCTAAAATATGGCATACTTTTTATCCCGCTAGAACCTTACGGCTAAACGGTTCAACGGATTTGGACGAAACTTTGTTTCTGGATAGCTATTAATGCGTTCTAAAATATGGCATACTTTTTATCCCGCTAGAACCTTACGGCTAAACGGTTCAACTGATTTGGACGAAACTTTGTTTCTGGATAGCTATTAATGCGTTCTAAAATATGGCATACTTTTTATCCCGCTAGAACCTTACGGCTAAACGGTTCAACGGATTTGGACGAAACTTTGTTTCTGGATAGCTATTAATGCGTTCTAAAATATGGCATACTTTTTATCCCGCTAGAACCTTACGGCTAAACGGTTCAACTGATTTGGACGAAACTTTGTTTCTGGATAGCTATTAATGCGTTCTAAAATATGGCATACTTTTTATCCCGCTAGAACCTTACGGCTAAACGGTTCAACGGATTTGGACGAAACTTTGTTTCTGGATAGCTATTAATGCGTTCTAAAATATGGCATACTTTTTATCCCGCTAGAACCTTACGGCTAAACGGTTCAACGGATTTGGACGAAACTTTGTTTCTGGATAGCTATTAATGCGTTCTAAAATATGGCATACTTTTTATCCCGCTAGAACCTTACGGCTAAATGGTTCAACGGATTTGGACGAAACTTTGTGTCTGGATAGCTATTAATGCGTTCTAAAATATGGCATACTTTTTATCCCGCTAGAACCTTACGGCTAAATGGTTCAACGGATTTGGACGAAACTTTGTTTCTGGATAGCTATTAATGCGTTCTAAAATGTGGCATACTTTTTATCCCGCTAGAACCTTACGGCTAAACGGTTCAACGGATTTGGACGAAACTTTGTTTCTGGATAGCTATTAATGCGTTCTAAAATATGGCATACTTTTTATCCCGCTAGAACCTTACGGCTAAACGGTTCAACTGATTTGGACGAAACTTTGTTTCTGGATAGCTATTAATGCGTTCTAAAATATGGCATACTTTTTATCCCGCTAGAACCTTACGGCTAAATGGTTCAACGGATTTGGACGAAACTTTGTTTCTGGATAGCTATTAATGCGTTCTAAAATATGGCATACTTTTTATCCCGCTAGAACCTTACGGCTAAACGGTTCAACGGAATTGGACGAAACTTTGTTTCTGGATAGCTATTAATGCGTTCTAAAATATGGCATACTTTTTATCCCGCTAGAACCTTACGGCTAAATGGTTCAACGGATTTGGACAAAACTTTGTTTCTGGATAGCTATTAATGCGTTCTAAAATATGGCATACTTTTTATCCCGCTAGAACCTTCGGCTAAATGGTTCAACGGATTTGGACGAAACTTTGTTTCTGGATAGCTATTAATGCGTTCTAAAATATGGCATACTTTTTATCCCGCTAGAACCTTACGGCTAAACGGTTCAACGGATTTGGACAAACTTTGTTTCTGGATAGCTATTAATGCGTTCTAAAATATGGCATACTTTTTATCCCGCTAAAACCTTACGGCTAAATGGTTCAACGGATTTGGACGAAACTTTGTTTCTGGATAGCTATTAATGCGTTCTAAAATATGGCATACTTTTTATCCCGCTAGAACCTTACGGCTAAACGGTTCAACGGAATTGGACGAAACTTTGTTTCTGGATAGCTATTAATGCGTTCTAAAATATGGCATACTTTTTATCCCGCTAGAACTTTACGGCTAAATGGTTCAACGGATTTGGACGAAACTTTGTTTCTGGATAGCTATTAATGCGTTCTAAAATATGGCATACTTTTTATCCCGCTAGAACCTTACGGCTAAACGGTTCAACGGAATTGGACGAAACTTTGTTTCTGGATAGCTATTAATGCGTTCTAAAATATGGCATACTTTTTATCCCGCTAGAACCTTACGGCTAAACGGTTCAACTGATTTGGACGAAACTTTGTTTCTGGATAGCTATTAATGCGTTCTAAAATATGGCATACTTTTTATCCCGCTAGAACCTTACGGCTAAATGGTTCATCGGATTTGGACCAAACTTTGTTTCTGGATAGCTATTAATGCGTTCTAAAATATGGCATACTTTTTATCCCGCTAGAACCTTACGGCTAAACGGTTCAACGGAATTGGACGAAACTTTGTTTCTGGATAGCTATTAATGCGTTCTAAAATATGGCATACTTTTTATCCCGCTAGAACCTTACGGCTAAACGGTTCAACGAATTTGGACGAAACTTTGTTTCTGGATAGCTATTAATGCGTTCTAAAATATGGCATACTTTTTATCCCGCTAGAACCTTACGGCTAAATGGTTCAACGGATTTGGACGAAACTTTGTTTCTGGATAGCTATTAATGCTTTCTAAAATATGGCATACTTTTTATCCCGCTAGAACCTTACGGCTAAACGGTTCAACGGATTTGGACAAAACTTTGTTTCTGGATAGCTATTAATGCGTTCTAAAATATGGCATACTTTTTATCCCGCTAGAACCTTCGGCTAAATGGTTCAACGGATTTGGACGAAACTTTGTTTCTGGATAGCTATTAATGCGTTCTAAAATATGGCATACTTTTTATCCCGCTAGAACCTTACGGCTAAACGGTTCAACGGATTTGGACAAACTTTGTTTCTGGATAGCTATTAATGCGTTCTAAAATATGGCATACTTTTTATCCCGCTAGAACCTTACGGCTAAACGGTTCAACGGATTTGGACGAAACTTTGTTTCTGGATAGCTATTAATGCGTTCTAAAATATGGCCTACTTTTTATCCCGCTAGAACCTTACGGCTAAACGGTTCAACGGATTTGGACGAAACTTTGTTTCTGGATAGCTATTAATGCGTTCTAAAATATGGCATACTTTTTATCCCGCTAAAACCTTACGGCTAAATGGTTCAACGGATTTGGACGAAACTTTGTTTCTGGATAGCTATTAATGCGTTCTAAAATATGGCATACTTTTTATCCCGCTAGAACCTTACGGCTAAACGGTTCAACGGATTTGGACGAAACTTTGTTTCTGGATAGCTATTAATGCGTTCTAAAATATGGCATACTTTTTATCCCGCTAGAACCTTACGGCTAAATGGTTCAACGGATTTGGACGAAACTTTGTGTCTGGATAGCTATTAATGCGTTCTAAAATATGGCATACTTATTATCCCGCTAGAACCTTACGGCTAAACGGTTCAACTGATTTGGACGAAACTTTGTTTCTGGATAGCTATTAATGCGTTCTAAAATATGGCATACTTTTTATCCCGCTAGAACCTTACGGCTAAATGGTTCAACGGATTTGGACGAAACTTTGTTTCTGGATAGCTATTAATGCGTTCTAAAATATGGCATACTTTTTATCCAGCTAGAACCTTACGGCTAAACGGTTCAACGGATTTGGACGAAACTTTGTTTCTGGATAGCTATTAATGCGTTCTAAAATATGGCATACTTTTTATCCCGCTAGAACCTTACGGCTAAACGGTTCAACGGAATTGGACGAAACTTTGTTTCTGGATAGCTATTAATGCGTTCTAAAATATGGCATACTTTTTATCCCGCTAGAACCTTACGGCTAAACGGTTCAACGAATTTGGACGAAACTTTGTTTCTGGATAGCTATTAATGCGTTCTAAAATATGGCATACTTTTTATCCCGCTAGAACTTTACGGCTAAATGGTTCAACGGATTTGGACGAAACTTTGTTTCTGGATAGCTATTAATGCGTTCTAAAATATGGCATACTTTTTATCCCGCTAGAACCTTACGGCTAAACGGTTCAACGGAATTGGACGAAACTTTGTTTCTGGATAGCTATTAATGCGTTCTAAAATATGGCATACTTTTTATCCCGCTAGAACCTTACGGCTAAACGGTTCAACTGATTTGGACGAAACTTTGTTTCTGGATAGCTATTAATGCGTTCTAAAATATGGCATACTTTTTATCCCGCTAGAACCTTACGGCTAAATGGTTCATCGGATTTGGACCAAACTTTGTTTCTGGATAGCTATTAATGCGTTCTAAAATATGGCATACTTTTTATCCCGCTAGAACCTTACGGCTAAACGGTTCAACGGAATTGGACGAAACTTTGTTTCTGGATAGCTATTAATGCGTTCTAAAATATGGCATACTTTTTATCCCGCTAGAACCTTACGGCTAAACGGTTCAACGAATTTGGACGAAACTTTGTTTCTGGATAGCTATTAATGCGTTCTAAAATATGGCATACTTTTTATCCCGCTAGAACCTTACGGCTAAATGGTTCAACGGATTTGGACGAAACTTTGTTTCTGGATAGCTATTAATGCTTTCTAAAATATGGCATACTTTTTATCCCGCTAGAACCTTACGGCTAAACGGTTCAACGGATTTGGACAAAACTTTGTTTCTGGATAGCTATTAATGCGTTCTAAAATATGGCATACTTTTTATCCCGCTAGAACCTTCGGCTAAATGGTTCAACGGATTTGGACGAAACTTTGTTTCTGGATAGCTATTAATGCGTTCTAAAATATGGCATACTTTTTATCCCGCTAGAACCTTACGGCTAAACGGTTCAACGGATTTGGACAAACTTTGTTTCTGGATAGCTATTAATGCGTTCTAAAATATGGCATACTTTTTATCCCGCTAAAACCTTACGGCTAAATGGTTCAACGGATTTGGACGAAACTTTGTTTCTGGATAGCTATTAATGCGTTCTAAAATATGGCATACTTTTTATCCCGCTAGAACCTTACGGCTAAACGGTTCAACGGATTTGGACGAAACTTTGTTTCTGGATAGCTATTAATGCGTTCTAAAATATGGCATACTTTTTATCCCGCTAGAACCTTACGGCTAAATGGTTCAACGGATTTGGACGAAACTTTGTGTCTGGATAGCTATTAATGCGTTCTAAAATATGGCATACTTATTATCCCGCTAGAACCTTACGGCTAAACGGTTCAACTGATTTGGACGAAACTTTGTTTCTGGATAGCTATTAATGCGTTCTAAAATATGGCATACTTTTTATCCCGCTAGAACCTTACGGCTAAATGGTTCAACGGATTTGGACGAAACTTTGTTTCTGGATAGCTATTAATGCGTTCTAAAATATGGCATACTTTTTATCCCGCTAGAACCTTACGGCTAAACGGTTCAACGGAATTGGACGAAACTTTGTTTCTGGATAGCTATTAATGCGTTCTAAAATATGGCATACTTTTTATCCCGCTAGAACCTTACGGCTAAACGGTTCAACGAATTTGGACGAAACTTTGTTTCTGGATAGCTATTAATGCGTTCTAAAATATGGCATACTTTTTATCCCGCTAGAACCTTACGGCTAAACGGTTCAACTGATTTGGACGAAACTTTGTTTCTGGATAGCTATTAATGCGTTCTAAAATATGGCATACTTTTTATCCCGCTAGAACCTTACGGCTAAACGGTTCAACGGATTTGGACGAAACTTTGTTTCTGGATAGCTATTAATGCGTTCTAAAATATGGCATACTTTTTATCCCGATAGAACCTTACGGCTAAACGGTTCAACGGATTTGGACGAAACTTTGTTTCTGGATAGCTATTAATGCGTTCTAAAATATGGCATACTTTTTATCCCGCTAGAACTTTACGGCTAAATGGTTCAACGGATTTGGACGAAACTTTGTTTCTGGATAGCTATTAATGCGTTCTAAAATATGGCATACTTTTTATCCCGCTAGAACCTTACGGCTAAACGGTTCAACGGAATTGGACGAAACTTTGTTTCTGGATAGCTATTAATGCGTTCTAAAATATGGCATACTTTTTATCCCGCTAGAACCTTACGGCTAAACGGTTCAACTGATTTGGACCAAACTTTGTTTCTGGATAGCTATTAATGCGTTCTAAAATATGGCATACTTTTTATCCCGCTAGAACCTTACGGCTAAACGGTTCAACGGAATTGGACGAAACTTTGTTTCTGGATAGCTATTAATGCGTTCTAAAATATGGGATACTTTTTATCCCGCTAGAACCTTACGGCTAAACGGTTCAACGAATTTGGACGAAACTTTGTTTCTGGATAGCTATTAATGCGTTCTAAAATATGGCATACTTTTTATCCCGCTAGAACCTTACGGCTAAACGGTTCAACGGATTTGGACGAAACTTTGTTTCTGGATAGCTATTAATGCGTTCTAAAATATGGCATACTTTTTATCCCGCTAGAACCTTACGGCTAAATGGTTCATCGGATTTGGCCCAAACTTTGTTTCTGGATAGCTATTAATGCGTTCTAAAATATGGCATACTTTTTATCCCGCTAGAACCTTACGGCTAAACGGTTCAACGGAATTGGACGAAACTTTGTTTCTGGATAGCTATTAATGCGTTCTAAAATATGGGATACTTTTTATCCCGCTAGAACCTTACGGCTAAACGGTTCAACGAATTTGGACGAAACTTTGTTTCTGGATAGCTATTAATGCGTTCTAAAATATGGCATACTTTTTATCCCGCTAGAACCTTACGGCTAAATGGTTCAACGGATTTGGACGAAACTTTGTTTCTGGATAGCTATTAATGCTTTCTAAAATATGGCATACTTTTTATCCCGCTAGAACCTTACGGCTAAACGGTTCAACGGATTTGGACAAAACTTTGTTTCTGGATAGCTATTAATGCGTTCTAAAATATGGCATACTTTTTATCCCGCTAGAACCTTCGGCTAAATGGTTCAACGGATTTGGACGAAACTTTGTTTCTGGATAGCTATTAATGCGTTCTAAAATATGGCATACTTTTTATCCCGCTAGAACCTTACGGCTAAACGGTTCAACGGATTTGGACAAACTTTGTTTCTGGATAGCTATTAATGCGTTCTAAAATATGGCATACTTTTTATCCCGCTAGAACCTTACGGCTAAACGGTTCAACGGATTTGGACGAAACTTTGTTTCTGGATAGCTATTAATGCGTTCTAAAATATGGCCTACTTTTTATCCCGCTAGAACCTTACGGCTAAACGGTTCAACGGATTTGGACGAAACTTTGTTTCTGGATAGCTATTAATGCGTTCTAAAATATGGCATACTTTTTATCCCTCTAGAACCTTACGGCTAAATGATTCTACGGATTTGGACGAAACTTTGTTTCTGGATAGCTATTAATGCGTTCTAAAATATGGCATACTTTTTATCCCTCTAGAACCTTACGGCTAAATGGTTCTACGGATTGGGACGAAACTTTGTTTCTGGATAGCTATTAATGCGTTCTAAAATATGGCATACTTTTTATCCCGCTAAAACCTTACGGCTAAATGGTTCAACGGATTTGGACGAAACTTTGTTTCTGGATAGCTATTAATGCGTTCTAAAATATGGCATACTTTTTATCCCGCTAGAACCTTACGGCTAAACGGTTCAACGGATTTGGACGAAACTTTGTGTCTGGGTAGCTATTAATGCGTTCTAAAATATGGCATACTTTTTATCCCGCTAGAACCTTACGGCTAAATGGTTCAACGGATTTGGACGAAACTTTGTGTCTGGGTAGCTATTAATGCGTTCTAAAATATGGCATACTTATTATCCCGCTAGAACCTTACGGCTAAACGGTTCAACTGATTTGGACGAAACTTTGTTTCTGGATAGCTATTAATGCGTTCTAAAATATGGCATACTTTTTATCCCGCTAGAACCTTACGGCTAAATGGTTCAACGGATTTGGACGAAACTTTGTTTCTGGATAGCTATTAATGCGTTCTAAAATATGGCATACTTTTTATCCCGCTAGAACCTTACGGCTAAACGGTTCAACGGAATTGGACGAAACTTTGTTTCTGGATAGCTATTAATGCGTTCTAAAATATGGCATACTTTTTATCCCGCTAGAACCTTACGGCTAAATGGTTCAACGGATTTGGACGAAACTTTGTTTCTGGATAGCTATTAATGCGTTCTAAAATATGGCATACTTTTTATCCCGCTAGAACCTTACGGCTAAACGGTTCAACGGAATTGGACGAAACTTTGTTTCTGGATAGCTATTAATGCGTTCTAAAATATGGCATACTTTTTATCCCGCTAGAACCTTACGGCTAAACGGTTCAACGAATTTGGACGAAACTTTGTTTCTGGATAGCTATTAATGCGTTCTAAAATATGGCATACTTTTTATCCCGCTAGAACTTTACGGCTAAATGGTTCAACGGATTTGGACGAAACTTTGTTTCTGGATAGCTATTAATGCGTTCTAAAATATGGCATACTTTTTATCCCGCTAGAACCTTACGGCTAAACGGTTCAACGGAATTGGACGAAACTTTGTTTCTGGATAGCTATTAATGCGTTCTAAAATATGGCATACTTTTTATCCCGCTAGAACCTTACGGCTAAACGGTTCAACTGATTTGGACGAAACTTTGTTTCTGGATAGCTATTAATGCGTTCTAAAATATGGCATACTTTTTATCCCGCTAGAACCTTACGGCTAAATGGTTCATCGGATTTGGACCAAACTTTGTTTCTGGATAGCTATTAATGCGTTCTAAAATATGGCATACTTTTTATCCCGCTAGAACCTTACGGCTAAACGGTTCAACGGAATTGGACGAAACTTTGTTTCTGGATAGCTATTAATGCGTTCTAAAATATGGCATACTTTTTATCCCGCTAGAACCTTACGGCTAAACGGTTCAACGAATTTGGACGAAACTTTGTTTCTGGATAGCTATTAATGCGTTCTAAAATATGGCATACTTTTTATCCCGCTAGAACCTTACGGCTAAATGGTTCAACGGATTTGGACGAAACTTTGTTTCTGGATAGCTATTAATGCTTTCTAAAATATGGCATACTTTTTATCCCGCTAGAACCTTACGGCTAAACGGTTCAACGGATTTGGACAAAACTTTGTTTCTGGATAGCTATTAATGCGTTCTAAAATATGGCATACTTTTTATCCCGCTAGAACCTTCGGCTAAATGGTTCAACGGATTTGGACGAAACTTTGTTTCTGGATAGCTATTAATGCGTTCTAAAATATGGCATACTTTTTATCCCGCTAGAACCTTACGGCTAAACGGTTCAACGGATTTGGACAAACTTTGTTTCTGGATAGCTATTAATGCGTTCTAAAATATGGCATACTTTTTATCCCGCTAGAACCTTACGGCTAAACGGTTCAACGGATTTGGACGAAACTTTGTTTCTGGATAGCTATTAATGCGTTCTAAAATATGGCCTACTTTTTATCCCGCTAGAACCTTACGGCTAAACGGTTCAACGGATTTGGACGAAACTTTGTTTCTGGATAGCTATTAATGCGTTCTAAAATATGGCATACTTTTTATCCCTCTAGAACCTTACGGCTAAATGGTTCTACGGATTTGGACGAAACTTTGTTTCTGGATAGCTATTAATGCGTTCTAAAATATGGCATACTTTTTATCCCTCTAGAACCTTACGGCTAAATGGTTCTACGGATTGGGACGAAACTTTGTTTCTGGATAGCTATTAATGCGTTCTAAAATATGGCATACTTTTTATCCCGCTAAAACCTTACGGCTAAATGGTTCAACGGATTTGGACGAAACTTTGTTTCTGGATAGCTATTAATGCGTTCTAAAATATGGCATACTTTTTATCCCGCTAGAACCTTACGGCTAAACGGTGCAACGGATTTGGACGAAACTTTGTTTCTGGATAGCTATTAATGCGTTCTAAAATATGGCATACTTTTTATCCCGCTAGAACCTTACGGCTAAATGGTTCAACGGATTTGGACGAAACTTTGTGTCTGGATAGCTATTAATGCGTTCTAAAATATGGCATACTTATTATCCCGCTAGAACCTTACGGCTAAACGGTTCAACTGATTTGGACGAAACTTTGTTTCTGGATAGCTATTAATGCGTTCTAAAATATGGCATACTTTTTATCCCGCTAGAACCTTACGGCTAAATGGTTCAACGGATTTGGACGAAACTTTGTTTCTGGATAGCTATTAATGCGTTCTAAAATATGGCATACTTTTTATCCCGCTAGAACCTTACGGCTAAACGGTTCAACGGATTTAGACGAAACTTTCTTTCTGGATAGCTATTAATGCGTTCTAAAATATGGCATACTTTTTATCCCGCTAGAACCTTACGGCTAAACGGTTCAACGGATTTGGACAAACTTTGTTTCTGGATAGCTATTAATGCGTTCTAAAATATGGCATACTTTTTATCCCGCTAGAACCTTACGGCTAAACGGTTCAACGGATTTGGACAAAACTTTGTTTCTGGATAGCTATTAATGCGATCTAAAATATGGCATACTTTTTATCCCGCTAGACCCTTTCGGCTAAACGGTTCAACGGATTTGGACGAAACTTTGTTTCTGGATAGCTATTAATGCGTTCTAAAATATGGCATACTTTTTATCCCACTAGAACCTTACGGCTAAACGGTTCAACGGATTTGGACGAAACTTTGTTTCTGGATAGCTATTAATGCGTTCTAAAATATGGCATACTTTTTATCCCGCTAGAACCTTACGGCTAAACGGTTCAACCGATTTGGACGAAACTTTGTTTCTGGATGGCTATTAATGCGTTCTAAAATATGGCATACTTTTTATCCCGCTAGAACCTTACGGCTAAACGGTTCAACGGATTTGGACGAAACTTTGTTTCTGGATAGCTATTAATGCGTTCTAAAATATGGCATAATTTTTATCCCACTAGACCCTTTCGGCTAAACGGTTCAACGGATTTGGACGAAACTTTGTTTCTGGATAGCTATTAATGCGTTCTAAAATATGGCATACTTTTTATCCCGCTAGAACCTTACGGCTAAACGGTTCAACGAATTTGGACGAAACTTTGTTTCTGGATAGCTATTAATGCGTTCTAAAATATGGCATACTTTTTATCCCGCTAGAACCTTACGGCTAAACGGTTCAACGAATTTGGACGAAACTTTGTTTCTGGATAGCTATTAATGCGTTCTAAAATATGGCATACTTTTTATCCCGCTAGAACCTTACGGCTAAACGGTTCAACGGATTTGGACAAAACTTTGTTTCTGGATAGCTATTAATGCGATCTAAAATATGGCATACTTTTTATCCCGCTAGACCCTTTCGGCTAAACGGTTCAACGGATTTGGACGAAACTTTGTTTCTGGATAGCTATTAATGCGTTCTAAAATATGGCATACTTTTTATCCCACTAGAACCTTACGGCTAAACGGTTCAACGGATTTGGACGAAACTTTGTTTCTGGATAGCTATTAATGCGTTCTAAAATATGGCATACTTTTTATCCCGCTAGAACCGTACGGCTAAACGGTTCAACCGATTTGGACGAAACTTTGTTTCTGGATAGCTATTAATGCGTTCTAAAATTTGGCATACTTTTTATCCCGCTAGAACCTTACGGCTAAATGGTTCAACGGATTTGGACGAAACTTTGTTTCTGGATAGCTATTAATGCGTTCTAAAATATGGCATATGTTTTATCCCGCTAGAACCTTACGGCTAAATGGTTCAACGGATTTGGACGAAACTTTGTTTCTGGATAGCTATTAATGCGTTCTAAAATATGGCATACTTTTTATCCCGCTAGAACCTTACGGCTAAACGGTTCAACGGATTAGGACGAAACTTTGTTTCTGGATAGCTATTAATGCGTTCTAAAATATGGCATACTTTTTATCCCGCTAGAACCTTACGGCTAAATGGTTCAACGGATTTGGACGAAACTTTGTTTCTGGATAGCTATTAATGCGTTCTAAAATATGGCATACTTTTTATCCCGCTAGAACCTTACGGCTAAATGGTTCAACGGATTTGGACGAAACTTTGTGTCTGGATAGCTATTAATGCGTTCTAAAATATGGCATACTTATTATCCCGCTAGAACCTTACAGCTAAACGGTTAAACTGATTTGGACAAAACTTTGTTTCTGGATAGCTATTAATGCGTTCTAAAATATGGCATACTTTTTATCCCGCTAGAACCTTACGGCTAAATGGTTCAACGGATTTGGACGAAACTTTGTTTCTGGATAGCAATTAATGCGTTCTAAAATATGGCATACTTTTTATCCCGCTAGAACCTTACGGCTAAATGGTTCAACGGATTTGGACGAAACTTTGTTTCTGGATAGCTATTAATGCGTTCTAAAATATGGCATACTTTTTATCCCGCTAGAACCTTACGGCTAAACGGTTCAACGGAATTGGACGAAACTTTGTTTCTGGATAGCTATTAATGCGTTCTAAAATATGGCATACTTTTTATCCCGCTAGAACCTTACGGCTAAACGGTTCAACGAATTTGGACGAAACTTTGTTTCTGGATAGCTATTAATGCGTTCTAAAATATGGCATACTTTTTATACCGCTAGAACCTTACGGCTAAACGGTTCAACGGATTTGGACGAAACTTTGTTTCTGGATAGCTATTAATGCGTTCTAAAATATGGCATACTTTTTATCCCACTAGAACCTTACGGCTAAACGGTTCAACGGATTTGGACGAAACTTTGTGTCTGGATAGCTATTAATGCGTTCTAAAATATGGCATACTTATTATCCCGCTAGAACCTTACAGCTAAACGGTTAAACTGATTTGGACAAAACTTTGTTTCTGGATAGCTATTAATGCGTTCTAAAATATGGCATAATTTTTATCCCGCTAGAACCTTACGGCTAAATGGTTCAACGGATTTGGACGAAACTTTGTTTCTGGATAGCTATTAATGCGTTCTAAAATATGGCATACTTTTTATCCCGCTAGAACCTTACGGCTAAACGGTTCAACGGATTTGGACGAAACTTTGTTTCTGGATAGCTATTAATGCGTTCTAAAATATGGCATACTTTTTATCCCGCTAGAACCTTACGGCTAAATGGTTCAACGGATTTGGACGAAACTTTGTTTCTGGATAGCTATTAATGCGTTCTAAAATATGGCATACTTTTTATCCCGCTAGAACCTTACGGCTAAACGGTTCAACGGATTTGGACAAAACTTTGTTTCTGGATAGCTATTAATGCGATCTAAAATATGGCATACTTTTTAACCCGCTAGACCCTTTCGGCTAAACGGTTCAACGGATTTGGACGAAACTTTGTTTCTGGATAGCAATTAATGCGTTCTAAAATATGGCATACTTTTTATCCCACTAGAACCTTACGGCTAAACGATTCAACGGATTTGGACGAAACTTTGTTTCTGAATAGCTAATAATGCGTTCTAAAATATGGCATACTTTTTATCCCGCTAGAACTTTACGGCTAAACGGTTCAACGGATTTAGACGAAACTTTCTTTCTGGATAGCTATTAATGCGTTCTAAAATAT
This sequence comes from Neria commutata, assembly GCA_963457695.1. Classification (NCBI taxonomy): domain Eukaryota; kingdom Metazoa; phylum Arthropoda; class Insecta; order Diptera; family Micropezidae; genus Neria; species Neria commutata. Next base: position 37,966,859 of record OY735246.1, read on the forward strand.
GGCATACTTTTTATCCCGCTAGAACCTTACGGCTAAACGGTTCAACGGATTTGGACAAACTTTGTTTCTGGATAGCTATTAATGCGTTCTAAAATATGGCATACTTTTTATCCCGCTAGAACCTTACGGCTAAACGGTTCCACGAATTTGGACGAAACTTTGTTTCTGGATAGCTATTAATGCGTTCTAAAATATGGCATACTTTTTATACCGCTAGAACCTTACGGCTAAACGGTTCAACGGATTTGGAAAAAACTTTGTTTCTGGATAGCTATTAATGCGTTCTAAAATATGGCATACTTTTTATCCCGCTAGACCCTTTCGGCTAAACGGTTCAACGGATTTGGACGAAACTTTGTTTCTGGATAGCTATTAATGCGTTCTAAAATATGGCATACTTTTTATCCCACTAGAACCTTACGGCTAAACGGTTCAACGGATTTGGACGAAACTTTGTTTCTGGATAGCTATTAATGCGTTCTAAAATATGGCATACTTTTTATCTCGCTAGAACCTTACGGCTAAACGGTTCAACGGATTTGGACAAAACTTTGTTTCTGGATAGCTATTAATGCGTTCTAAAATATGGCATACTTTTTATCCCGCTAGAACCTTACGGCTAAATGGTTCAACGGATTTGGACGAAACTTTGTGTCTGGATAGCTATTAATGCGTTCTAAAATATGGCATACTTATTATCCCGCTAGAACCTTACAGCTAAACGGTTAAACTGATTTGGACAAAACTTTGTTTCAGGATAGCTATTAATGCGTTCTAAAATATGGCATACTTTTTATCCCGCTAGAACCTTACGGCTAAATGGTTCAACGGATTTGGACGAAACTTTGTTTCTGGATAGCTATTAATGCGTTCTAAAATATGGCATACTTTTTATCCCGCTAGAACCTTACGGCTAAACGGTTCAACGGATTTGGACGAAACTTTGTTTCTGGATAGCTATTAATGCGTTCTAAAATATGGCATACTTTTTATCCCGCTAGACCCTTTCGGCTAAACGGTTCAACGGAATTGGACGAAACTTTGTTTCTGGATAGCTATTAATGCGTTCTAAAATATGGCATACTTTTTATCCCGCTAGACCCTTTCGGCTAAACGGTTCAACGGAATTGGACGAAACTTTGTTTCTGGATAGCTATTAATGCGTTCTAAAATATGGCATACTTTTTATCCCGCTAGAACCTTACGGCTAAACGGTTCAACGGAATTGGACGAAACTTTGTTTCTGGATAGCTATTAATGCGTTCTAAAATATGGCATACTTTTTATCCCGCTAGAACCTTACGGCTAAACGGTTCCACGAATTTGGACGAAACTTTGTTTCTGGATAGCTATTAATGCGTTCTAAAATATGGCATACTTTTTATACCGCTAGAACCTTACGGCTAAACGGTTCAACGGATTTGGAAAAAACTTTGTTTCTGGATAGCTATTAATGCGTTCTAAAATATGGCATACTTTTTATCCCGCTAGACCCTTTCGGCTAAACGGTTCAACGGATTTGGACGAAACTTTGTTTCTGGATAGCTATTAATGCGTTCTAAAATATGGCATACTTTTTATCCCACTAGAACCTTACGGCTAAACGGTTCAACGGATTTGGACGAAACTTTGTTTCTGGATAGCTATTAATGCGTTCTAAAATATGGCCTACTTTTTATCTCGCTAGAACCTTACGGCTAAACGGTTCAACGGATTTGGACAAAACTTTGTTTCTGGATAGCTATTAATGCGTTCTAAAATATGGCATACTTTTTATCCCGCTAGAACCTTACGGCTAAATGGTTCAACGGATTTGGACGAAACTTTGTTTCTGGATAGCTATTAATGCGTTCTAAAATATGGCATACTTTTTATCCCGCTAGAACCTTACAGCTAAACGGTTAAACTGATTTGGACAAAACTTTGTTTCAGGATAGCTATTAATGCGTTCTAAAATATGGCATACTTTTTATCCCGCTAGAACCTTACGGCTAAATGGTTCAACGGATTTGGACGAAACTTTGTTTCTGGATAGCTATTAATGCGTTCTAAAATATGGCATACTTTTTATCCCGCTAGAACCTTACGGCTAAACGGTTCAACGGATTTGGACGAAACTTTGTTTCTGGATAGCTATTAATGCGTTCTAAAATATGGCATACTTTTTATCCGGCTAGAACTTTACGGCTAAACGGTTCAACGGATTTAGACGAAACTTTCTTTCTGGATAGCTATTAATGCGTTCTAAAATATGGCATACTTTTTATCCCGCTAGAACCTTACGGCTAAACGGTTCAACGGATTTGGACAAACTTTGTTTCTGGATAGCTATTAATGCGTTCTAAAATATGGCATACTTTTTATCCCGCTAGAACCTTACGGCTAAACGGTTCAACGGATTTGGACAAAACTTTGTTTCTGGATAGCTATTAATGCGATCTAAAATATGGCATACTTTTTATCCCGCTAGACCCTTTCGGCTAAACGGTTCAACGGATTTGGACGAAACTTTGTTTCTGGATAGCTATTAATGCGTTCTAAAATATGGCATACTTTTTATCCCACTAGAACCTTACGGCTAAACGGTTCAACGGATTTGGACGAAACTTTGTTTCTGGATAGCTATTAATGCGTTCTAAAATATGGCATACTTTTTATCCCGCTAGAACCTTACGGCTAAACGGTTCAACCGATTTGGACGAAACTTTGTTTCTGGATGGCTATTAATGCGTTCTAAAATATGGCATACTTTTTATCCCGCTAGAACCTTACGGCTAAACGGTTCAACGGATTTGGACGAAACTTTGTTTCTGGATAGCTATTAATGCGTTCTAAAATATGGCATACTTTTTATCCCACTAGAACCTTACGGCTAAACGGTTCAACGGATTTGGACGAAACTTTGTTTCTGGATAGCTATTAATGCGTTCTAAAATATGGCATACTTTTTATCCCGCTAGAACCTTACGGCTAAACGGTTCAACCGATTTGGACGAAACTTTGTTTCTGGATGGCTATTAATGCGTTCTAAAATATGGCATACTTTTTATCCCGCTAGAACCTTACGGCTAAACGGTTCAACCGATTTGGACGAAACTTTGTTTCTGGATAGCTATTAATGCGTTCTAAAATTTGGCATATGTTTTATCCCGCTAGAACCTTACGGCTAAATCGTTCAACGGATTTGGACGAAACTTTGTTTCTGGATAGCTATTAATGCGTTCTAAAATATGGCATACTTTTTATCCCGCTAGAACCTTACGGCTAAACGGTTCACCGGATTAGGACGAAACTTTGTTTCTGGATAGCTATTAATGCGTTCTAAAATATGGCATACTTTTTATCCCGCTAGAACCTTACGGCTAAATGGTTCAATGGATTTGGACGAAACTTTGTGTCTGGATAGCTATTAATGCGTTCTAAAATATGGCATACTTATTATCCCGCTAGAACCTTACAGCTAAACGGTTAAACTGATTTGGACAAAACTTTGTTTCAGGATAGCTATTAATGCGTTCTAAAATATGGCATACTTTTTATCCCGCTAGAACCTTACGGCTAAATGGTTCAACGGATTTGGACGAAACTTTGTTTCTGGATAGCTATTAATGCGTTCTAAAATATGGCATACTTTTTATCCCGCTAGAACCTTACGGCTAAACGGTTCAACGGATTTGGACGAAACTTTGTTTCTGGATAGCTATTAATGCGTTCTAAAATATGGCATACTTTTTATCCCGCTAGACCCTTTCGGCTAAACGGTTCAACGGAATTGGACGAAACTTTGTTTCTGGATAGCTATTAATGCGTTCTAAAATATGGCATACTTTTTATCCCGCTAGACCCTTTCGGCTAAACGGTTCAACGGAATTGGACGAAACTTTGTTTCTGGATAGCTATTAATGCGTTCTAAAATATGGCATACTTTTTATCCCGCTAGAACCTTACGGCTAAACGGTTCAACGGAATTGGACGAAACTTTGTTTCTGGATAGCTATTAATGCGTTCTAAAATATGGCATACTTTTTATCCCGCTAGAACCTTACGGCTAAACGGTTCAACGGAATTGGACGAAACTTTGTTTCTGGATAGCTATTAATGCGTTCTAAAATATGGCATACTTTTTATCCCGCTAGAACCTTACGGCTAAACGGTTCCACGAATTTGGACGAAACTTTGTTTCTGGATAGCTATTAATGCGTTCTAAAATATGGCATACTTTTTATACCGCTAGAACCTTACGGCTAAACGGTTCAACGGATTTGGAAAAAACTTTGTTTCTGGATAGCTATTAATGCGTTCTAAAATATGGCATACTTTTTATCCCGCTAGACCCTTTCGGCTAAACGGTTCAACGGATTTGGACGAAACTTTGTTTCTGGATAGCTATTAATGCGTTCTAAAATATGGCATACTTTTTATCCCACTAGAACCTTACGGCTAAACGGTTCAACGGATTTGGACGAAACTTTGTTTCTGGATAGCTATTAATGCGTTCTAAAATATGGCCTACTTTTTATCTCGCTAGAACCTTACGGCTAAACGGTTCAACGGATTTGGACAAAACTTTGTTTCTGGATAGCTATTAATGCGTTCTAAAATATGGCATACTTTTTATCCCGCTAGAACCTTACGGCTAAATGGTTCAACGGATTTGGACGAAACTTTGTTTCTGGATAGCTATTAATGCGTTCTAAAATATGGCATACTTTTTATCCCGCTAGAACCTTACAGCTAAACGGTTAAACTGATTTGGACAAAACTTTGTTTCAGGATAGCTATTAATGCGTTCTAAAATATGGCATACTTTTTATCCCGCTAGAACCTTACGGCTAAATGGTTCAACGGATTTGGACGAAACTTTGTTTCTGGATAGCTATTAATGCGTTCTAAAATATGGCATACTTTTTATCCCGCTAGAACCTTACGGCTAAACGGTTCAACGGATTTGGACGAAACTTTGTTTCTGGATAGCTATTAATGCGTTCTAAAATATGGCATACTTTTTATCCGGCTAGAACTTTACGGCTAAACGGTTCAACGGATTTAGACGAAACTTTCTTTCTGGATAGCTATTAATGCGTTCTAAAATATGGCATACTTTTTATCCCGCTAGAACCTTACGGCTAAACGGTTCAACGGATTTGGACAAACTTTGTTTCTGGATAGCTATTAATGCGTTCTAAAATATGGCATACTTTTTATCCCGCTAGAACCTTACGGCTAAACGGTTCAACGGATTTGGACAAAACTTTGTTTCTGGATAGCTATTAATGCGATCTAAAATATGGCATACTTTTTATCCCGCTAGACCCTTTCGGCTAAACGGTTCAACGGATTTGGACGAAACTTTGTTTCTGGATAGCTATTAATGCGTTCTAAAATATGGCATACTTTTTATCCCACTAGAACCTTACGGCTAAACGGTTCAACGGATTTGGACGAAACTTTGTTTCTGGATAGCTATTAATGCGTTCTAAAATATGGCATACTTTTTATCCCGCTAGAACCTTACGGCTAAACGGTTCAACCGATTTGGACGAAACTTTGTTTCTGGATGGCTATTAATGCGTTCTAAAATATGGCATACTTTTTATCCCGCTAGAACCTTACGGCTAAACGGTTCAACGGATTTGGACGAAACTTTGTTTCTGGATAGCTATTAATGCGTTCTAAAATATGGCATACTTTTTATCCCACTAGAACCTTACGGCTAAACGGTTCAACGGATTTGGACGAAACTTTGTTTCTGGATAGCTATTAATGCGTTCTAAAATATGGCATACTTTTTATCCCGCTAGAACCTTACGGCTAAACGGTTCAACCGATTTGGACGAAACTTTGTTTCTGGATGGCTATTAATGCGTTCTAAAATATGGCATACTTTTTATCCCGCTAGAACCTTACGGCTAAACGGTTCAACCGATTTGGACGAAACTTTGTTTCTGGATAGCTATTAATGCGTTCTAAAATTTGGCATATGTTTTATCCCGCTAGAACCTTACGGCTAAATCGTTCAACGGATTTGGACGAAACTTTGTTTCTGGATAGCTATTAATGCGTTCTAAAATATGGCATACTTTTTATCCCGCTAGAACCTTACGGCTAAACGGTTCACCGGATTAGGACGAAACTTTGTTTCTGGATAGCTATTAATGCGTTCTAAAATATGGCATACTTTTTATCCCGCTAGAACCTTACGGCTAAATGGTTCAACGGATTTGGACGAAACTTTGTGTCTGGATAGCTATTAATGCGTTCTAAAATATGGCATACTTATTATCCCGCTAGAACCTTACAGCTAAACGGTTAAACTGATTTGGACAAAACTTTGTTTCTGGATAGCTATTAATGCGTTCTAAAATATGGCATACTTATTATCCCGCTAGAACCTTACAGCTAAACGGTTAAACTGATTTGGACAAAACTTTGTTTCTGGATAGCTATTAATGCGTTCTAAAATATGGCATACTTTTTATCCCGCTAGAACCTTACGGCTAAATGGTTCAACGGATTTGGACGAAACTTTGTTTCTGGATAGCTATTAATGCGTTCTAAAATATGGCATACTTTTTATCCCGCTAGAACCTTACGGCTAAATGGTTCAACGGATTTGGACGAAACTTTGTTTCTGGATAGCTATTAATGCGTTCTAAAATATGGCATACTTTTTATCCCGCTAGAACCTTACGGCTAAACGGTTCAACGGATTTGGACGAAACTTTGTTTCTGGATAGCTATTAATGCGTTCTAAAATATGGCATACTTTTTATCCCGCTAGAACCTTACGGCTAAATGGTTCATCGGATTTGGACCAAACTTTGTTTCTGGATAGCTATTAATGCGTTCTAAAATATGGCATACTTTTTATCCCGCTAGAACCTTACGGCTAAACGGTTCAACGGAATTGGACGAAACTTTGTTTCTGGATAGCTATTAATGCGTTCTAAAATATGGCATACTTTTTATCCCGCTAGAACCTTACGGCTAAACGGTTCAACGAATTTGGACGAAACTTTGTTTCTGGATAGCTATTAATGCGTTCTAAAATATGGCATACTTTTTATACCGCTAGAACCTTACGGCTAAACGGTTCAACGGATTTGGACGAAACTTTGTTTCTGGATAGCTATTAATGCGTTCTAAAATATGGCATACTTTTTATCCCGCTAGAACCTTACGGCTAAACGGTTCAACGGATTTGGACGAAACTTTGTGTCTGGATAGCTATTAATGCGTTCTAAAATATGGCATACTTTTTATCCCGCTAGAACCTTACGGCTAAACGGTCCAACGAATTTGGACGAAACTTTGTTTCTGGATAGCTATTAATGCGTTCTAAAATATGGCATACTTTTTATCCCGCTAGAACCTTACGGCTAAACGGTTCAACGGATTTGGACAAAACTTTGTTTCTGGATAGCTATTAATGCGATCTAAAATATGGCATACTTTTTAACCCGCTAGACCCTTTCGGCTAAACGGTTCAACGGATTTGGACGAAACTTTGTTTCTGGATAGCAATTAATGCGTTCTAAAATATGGCATACTTTTTATCCCACTAGAACCTTACGGCTAAACGATTCAACGGATTTGGACGAAACTTTGTTTCTGAATAGCTATTAATGCGTTCTAAAATATGGCATACTTTTTATCCCGCTAGAACCGTACGGCTAAACGGTTCAACCGATTTGGACGAAACTTTGTTTCTGGGTAGCTATTAATGCGTTCTAAAATATGGCATACTTTTTATCCCGCTAGAACCTTACGGCTAAATGGTTCAACGGATTTGGACGAAACTTTGTTTCTGGATAGCTATTAATGCGTTCTAAAATATGGCATACTTTTTATCCCGCTAGAACCTTACGGCTAAACGGTTCAACGGATTTGGACAAAACTTTCTTTCTGGATAGCTATTAATGCGTTCTAAAATATGGCATACTTTTTATCCCGCTAGACCCTTTCGGCTAAACGGTTCAACGGATTTGGACGAAACTTTGTTTCTGGATAGCTATTAATGCGTTCTAAAATATGGCATACTTTTTATCCCACTAGAACCTTACGGCTAAACGGTTCAACGGATTTGGACGAAACTTTGTTTCTGGATAGCTATTAATGCGTTCTAAAATATGGCATACTTTTTATCCCGCTAGAACCTTACGGCTAAATGGTTCAACGGATTTGGACGAAACTTTGTTTCTGGATAGCTATTAATGCGTTCTAAAATATGGCATACTTTTAATCCCGCTAGAACCTTACGGCTAAATGGTTCAACGGATTTGGACGAAACTTTGTGTCTGGAAAGCTATTAATGCGTTCTAAAATATGGCATACTTATTATCCCGCTAGAACCTTACGGCTAAACGGTTCAACTGATTTAGACGAAACTTTGTGTCTGGATAGCTATTAATGCGTTCTAAAATATGGCATACTTATTATCCCGCTAGAACCTTACGGCTAAACGGTTCAACTGATTTGGACGAAACTATGTTTCTGGATAGCTATTAATGCGTTCTAAAATATGGCATACTTTTTATCCCGCTAGAACCTTACTGCTAAACGGTTCAACGGATTTGGACGAAACTTTGTTTCTGGATAGCTATTAATGCGTTCTAAAATATGGCATACTTTTTATCTCGCTAGAACCTTACGGCTAAATGGTTCAACGGATTTGGACGAAACTTTGTTTCTGGATAGCTATTAATGCGTTCTAAAATATGGCATACTTTTTATCCCGCTAGAACCTTACGGCTAAACGGTTCAACGGATTTGGACGAAACTTTGTTTCTGGATAGCTATTAATGCGTTCTAAAATATGGCATACTTTTTATCCCCAGAAACTTTGTTTCTGGATAGCTATTAATGCGTTCTAAAATATGGCATACTTTTTATCCCGCTAGAACCTTACGGCTAAACGGTTCAACGGATTTGGACAAAACTTTGTTTCTGGATAGCTATTAATGCGATCTAAAATATGGCATACTTTTTATCCCACTAGAACCTTTGGACGAAACTTTGTTTCTGGATAGCTATTAATGCGTTCTAAAATATGGCATACTTTTTATCCCGCTAGAACCTTACGGCTAAACGATTCAACGGATTTGGACGAAACTTTGTTTCTGAATAGCTATTAATGCGTTCTAAAATATGGCATACTTTTTATCCCGCTAGAACCTTACGGCTAAACGGTCCAACGAATTTGGACGAAACTTGGTTTCTGGATAGCTATTAATGCGTTCTAAAATATGGCATACTTTTTATCCCGCTAGAACCTTACGGCTAAACGGTTCAACGGATTTGGACAAAACTTTGTTTCTGGATAGCTATTAATGCGATCTAAAATATGGCATACTTTTTAACCCGCTAGACCCTTTCGGCTAAACGGTTCAACGGATTTGGACGAAACTTTGTTTCTGGATAGCTATTAATGCGTTCTAAAATATGGCATACTTTTTATCCCACTAGAACCTTACGGCTAAACGGTTCAACGGATTTGGACAAAACTTTCTTTCTGGATAGCTATTAATGCGTTCTAAAATATGGCATACTTTTTATCCCGCTAGAACCTTACGGCTAAACGGTTCAACGGATTTGGACGAAACTTTGTTTCTGGATAGCAATTAATGCGTTCTAAAATATGGCATACTTTTTATCCCACTAGAACCTTACGGCTAAACGATTCAACGGATTTGGACGAAACTTTGTTTCTGAATAGCTATTAATGCGTTCTAAAATATGGCATACTTTTTATCCCGCTAGAACCTTACGGCTAAACGGTTCAACGGATTTGGACAAAACTTTCTTTCTGGATAGCTATTAATGCGTTCTAAAATATGGCATACTTTTTATCCCGCTAGACCCTTTCGGCTAAACGGTTCAACGGATTTGGACGAAACTTTGTTTCTGGATAGCAATTACTGCGTTCTAAAATATGGCATACTTTTTATCCCACTAGAACCTTACGGCTAAACGATTCAACGGATTTGGACGAAACTTTGTTTCTGAATAGCTATTAATGCGTTCTAAAATATGGCATACTTTTTATCCCGCTAGAACCGTACGGCTAAACGGTTCAACCGATTTGGACGAAACTTTGTTTCTGGGTAGCTATTAATGCGTTCTAAAATATGGCATACTTTTTATCCCGCTAGAACCTTACGGCTAAATGGTTCAACGGATTTGGACGAAACTTTGTTTCTGGATAGCTATTAATGCGTTCTAAAATATGGCATACTTTTTATCCCGCTAGAACCTTACGGCTAAACGGTTCAACGGATTTGGGCAAAACTTTCTTTCTGGATAGCTATTAATGCGTTCTAAAATATGGCATACTTTTTATCCCGCTAGACCCTTTCGGCTAAACGGTTCAACGGATTTGGACGAAACTTTGTTTCTGGATAGCTATTAATGCGTTCTAAAATATGGCATACCTTTTATCCCGCTAGAACCTTACGGCTAAATGGTTCAACGGATTTGGACGAAACTTTGTTTCTGGATAGCTATTAATGCGTTCTAAAATATGGCATACTTTTAATCCCGCTAGAACCTTACGGCTAAACGGTTCAACGGATTTGGACGAAACTTTGTTTCTGGATAGCTATTAATGCGTTCTAAAATATGGCATACTTTTTATCCCGCTAGAACCTTACGGCTAAACGGTTCAACGGATTTGGACAAAACTTTGTTTCTGGATAGCTATTAATGCGTTCTAAAATATGGCATACTTTTAATCCCGCTAGAACCTTACGGCTAAATGGTTCAACGGATTTGGACGAAACTTTGTGTCTGGAAAGCTATTAATGCGTTCTAAAATATGGCATACTTATTATCCCGCTAGAACCTTACGGCTAAACGGTTCAACTGATTTAGACGAAACTTTGTGTCGGGATAGCTATTAATGCGTTCTAAAATATGGCATACTTATTATCCCGCTAGAACCTTACGGCTAAACGGTTCAACTGATTTGGACGAAACTTTGTTTCTGGATAGCTATTAATGCGTTCTAAAATATGGCATACTTTTTATCCCGCTAGAACCTTACTGCTAAACGGTTCAACGGATTTGGACGAAACTTTGTTTCTGGATAGCTATTAATGCGTTCTAAAATATGGCATACTTTTTATCCCGCTAGAACCTTACGGCTAAACGGTTCAACGGATTTGGACGAAACTTTGTTTCTGGATAGCTATTAATGCGTTCTAAAATATGGCATACTTTTTATCCCCAGAAACTTTGTTTCTGGATAGCTATTAATGCGTTCTAAAATATGGCATACTTTTTATCCCGCTAGAACCTTACGGCTAAACGGTTCAACGGATTTGGACAAAACTTTGTTTCTGGATAGCTATTAATGCGATCTAAAATATGGCATACTTTTTAACCCGCTAGACCCTTTCGGCTAAACGGTTCAACGGATTTGGACGAAACTTTGTTTCTGGATAGCAATTAATGCGTTCTAAAATATGGCATACTTTTTATCCCACTAGAACCTTACGGCTAAACGATTCAACGGATTTGGACGAAACTTTGTTTCTGAATAGCTATTAATGCGTTCTAAAATATGGCATACTTTTTATCCCGCTAGAACCGTACGGCTAAACGGTTCAACCGATTTGAACGAAACTTTGTTTCTGGGTAGCTATTAATGCGTTCTAAAATATGGCATACTTTTTATCCCGCTAGAACCTTACGGCTAAATGGTTCAACGGATTTGGACGAAACTTTGTTTCTGGATAGCTATTAATGCGTTCTAAAATATGGCATACTTTTTATCCCGCTAGAACCTTACGGCTAAACGGTTCAACGGATTTGGACAAAACTTTCTTTCTGGATAGCTATTAATGCGTTCTAAAATATGACATACTTTTTATCCCGCTAGACCCTTTCGGCTAAACGGTTCAACGGATTTGGACGAAACTTTGTTTCTGGATAGCTATTAATGCGTTCTAAAATATGGCATACTTTTTATCCCACTAGAACCTTACGGCTAAACGGTTCAACGGATTTGGACGAAACTTTGTTTCTGGATAGCTATTAATGCGTTCTAAAATATGGCATACTTTTTATCCCGCTAGAACCTTACGGCTAAATGGTTCAACGGATTTGGACGAAACTTTGTTTCTGGATAGCTATTAATGCGTTCTAAAATATGGCATACTTTTAATCCCGCTAGAACCTTACGGCTAAATGGTTCAACGGATTTGGACGAAACTTTGTGTCTGGAAAGCTATTAATGCGTTCTAAAATATGGCATACTTATTATCCCGCTAGAACCTTACGGCTAAACGGTTCAACTGATTTAGACGAAACTTTGTGTCTGGATAGCTATTAATGCGTTCTAAAATATGGCATACTTATTATCCCGCTAGAACCTTACGGCTAAACGGTTCAACTGATTTGGACGAAACTTTGTTTCTGGATAGCTATTAATGCGTTCTAAAATATGGCATACTTTTTATCCCGCTAGAACCTTACTGCTAAACGGTTCAACTGATTTGGACGAAACTTTGTTTCTGGATAGCTATTAATGCGTTCTAAAATATGGCATACTTTTTATCCCGCTAGAACCTTACGGCTAAATGGTTCAACGGATTTGGACGAAACTTTGTGTCTGGATAGCTATTAATGCGTTCTAAAATATGGCATACTTATTATCCCGCTAGAACCTTACGGCTAAACGGTTCAACTGATTTGGACGAAACTTTGTTTCTGGATAGCTATTAATGCGTTCTAAAATATGGCATACTTTTTATCCTACTAGAACCTTACGGCTAAACGGTTCAACGGATTTGGACGAAACTTTGTTTCTGGATAGCTATTAATGCGTTCTAAAATATGGCATACTTTTTATCCCGCTAGAACTTTACGGCTAAACGGTTCAACGGATTTGGACGAAACTTTCTTTCTGGATAGCTATTAATGCGTTCTAAAATATGGCATACTTTTTATCCCGCTAGAACCTTACGGCTAAACGGTTCATCGAATTTGGACGAAACTTTGTTTCTGGATAGCTATTAATACGTTCTAAAATATGGCATACTTTTTATCCCGCTAGAACCTTACGGCTAAACGGTTCAACGGATTTGGACGAAACTTTGTTTCTGGATAGCTATTAATGCGTTCTAAAATATGGCATACTTTTTATCCCACTAGAACTTTACGGCTAAATGGTTCAACGGATTTGGACGAAACTTTCTTTCTGGATAGCTATTAATGCGTTCTAAAATATGGCATACTTTTTATCCCGCTAGAACCTTACGGCTAAACGGTTCATCGAATTTGGACGAAACTTTGTTTCTGGATAGCTATTAATGCGTTCTAAAATATGGCATACTTTTTATCCCGCTAGAACCTTACGGCTAAACGGTTCAACGGATTTGGACAAAACTTTGTTTCTGGATAGCTATTAATGCGATCTAAAATATGGCATACTTTTTATCCCGCTAGACCCTTTCGGCTAAACGGTTCAACGAATTTGGACGAAACTTTGTTTCTGGATAGCTATTAATGCGTTCTAAAATATGGCATACTTTTTATCCCGCTAGAACCTTACGGCTAAACGGTTCAACGGATTTGGACAAAACTTTGTTTCTGGATAGCTATTAATGCGATCTAAAATATGGCATACTTTTTATCCCGCTAGACCCTTTCGGCTAAACGGTTCAACGGATTTGGACGAAACTTTGTTTCTGGATAGCAATTAATGCGTTCTAAAATATGGCATACTTTTTATCCCACTAGAACCTTACGGCTAAACGATTCAACGGATTTGGACGAAACTTTGTTTCTGGATAGCTATTAATGCGTTCTAAAATATGGCATACTTTTTATCCCGCTAGAACCGTACGGCTAAACGGTTCAACCGATTTGGACGAAACTTTGTTTCTGGGTAGCTATTAATGCGTTCTAAAATATGGCATACTTTTTATCCCGCTAGAACCTTACGGCTAAATGGTTCAACGGATTTGGAAGAAACTTTGTTTCTGGATAGCTATTAATGCGTTCTAAAATATGGCATACTTTTTATCCCGCTAGAACCTTACGGCTAAACGGTTCAACGGATTTGGACAAAACTTTCTTTCTGGATAGCTATTAATGCGTTCTAAAATATGGCATACTTTTTATCCCGCTAGACCCTTTCGGCTAAACGGTTCAACGGATTTGGACGAAACTTTGTTTCTGGATAGCTATTAATGCGTTCTAAAATATGGCATACTTTTTATCCCACTAGAACCTTACGGCTAAACGGTTCAACGGATTTGGACGAAACTTTGTTTCTGGATAGCTATTAATGCGTTCTAAAATATGGCATACTTTTTATCCCGCTAGAACCTTACGGCTAAATGGTTCAACGGATTTGGACGAAACTTTGTTTCTGGATAGCTATTAATGCGTTCTAAAATATGGCATACTTTTAATCCCGCTAGAACCTTACGGCTAAATGGTTCAACGGATTTGGACGAAACTTTGTGTCTGGAAAGCTATTAATGCGTTCTAAAATATGGCATACTTATTATCCCGCTAGAACCTTACGGCTAAACGGTTCAACTGATTTAGACGAAACTTTGTGTCTGGATAGCTATTAATGCGTTCTAAAATATGGCATACTTATTATCCCGCTAGAACCTTACGGCTAAACGGTTCAATTGATTTGGACGAAACTTTGTTTCTGGATAGCTATTAATGCGTTCTAAAATATGGCATACTTTTTATCCCGCTAGAACCTTACGGCTAAACGGTTCAACGGATTTGGACGAAACTTTGTTTCTGGATAGCTATTAATGCGTTCTAAAATATGGCATACTTTTTATCCCGCTAGAACCTTACGGCTAAACGGTTCAACGGATTTGGACGAAACTTTGTTTCTGGATAGCTATTAATGCGTTCTAAAATATGGCATACTTTTTATCCCGCTAGAACCTTACGGCTAAATGGTTCAACGGATTTGGACGAAACTTTGTTTCTGGATAGCTATTAATGCGTTCTAAAATATGGCATACTTTTTATCCCGCTAGAACCTTACGGCTAAATGGTTCAACGGATTTGGACGAAACTTTGTTTCTGGATAGCTATTAATGCGTTCTAAAATATGGCATACTTTTTATCCCGCTAGAACCTTACGGCTAAACGGTTCAACGGATTTGGACAAAACTTTGTTTCTGGATAGCTATTAATGCGTTCTAAAATATGGCATACTTTTTATCCCGCTAGAACCTTCGGCTAAATGGTTCAACGGATTTGGACGAAACTTTGTGTCTGGATAGCTATTAATGCGTTCTAAAATATGGCATACTTTTTATCCCGCTAGAACCTTCGGCTAAATGGTTCAACGGATTTGGACAAAACTTTGTTTCTGGATAGCTATTAATGCGTTCTAAAATATGGCATACTTATTATCCCGCTAGAACCTTACGGCTAAACGGTTCAACTGATTTGGACGAAACTTTGTTTCTGGATAGCTATTAATGCGTTCTAAAATATGGCATACTTTTTATCCCGCTAGAACCTTACGGCTAAACGGTTCAACGAATTTGGACGAAACTTTGTTTCTGGATAGCTATTAATGCGTTCTAAAATGTGGCATACTTTTTATCCCGCTAGAACCATTCCTTGTGTCTAACAGATAGCTTACGTAATTGCGTTATTACGACTAAATGGTCCAACGGATTTGGCCGAAACTTGGTTTCTGGATAGCCATTATTGCGTTCTAAAATGTGGCATACTTTTTATCCCGCTAGAACCATTCCTTGTGTCTAACAGATAGCTTACGTAATTGCGTTATTACGACTAAATGGTCCAACGGATTTTGCCGAAACTTGGTTTCTGGATAGCCATTATTGCGTTCTAAAATGTGGCATACTTTTTATCCCGCTAGAACCATTCCTTGTGTCTAACAGATAGCTTACGTAATTGCGTTATTACGACTAAATGGTCCAACGGATTTGGCCGAAACTTGGTTTCTGGATAGCCATTATTGCGTTATAAAATGTGGCATACTTTTTATCCCGCTAGAACCATTCCTTGTGTCTAACAGATAGCTTACGTAATTGCGTTATTACGACTAAATGGTCCAACGGATTTGGCCGAAACTTGGTTTCTGGATAGCCATTATTGCGTTCTAAAATGTGGCATACTTTTTATCCCGCTAGAACCATTCCTTGTGTCTAACAGATAGCTTACGTAATTGCGTTATTACGACTAAATGGTCCAACGGATTTGGCCGAAACTTGGTTTCTGGATAACCATTATTGCGTTCTAAAATGTGGCATACTTTTTATCCCGCTAGAACCATTCCTTGTGTCTAACAGATAGCTTACGTAATTGCGTTATTACGACTAAATGGTCCAACGGATTTGGCCGAAACTTGGTTTCTGGATAGCCATTATTGCGTTCTAAAATGTGGCATACTTTTTATCCCGCTAGAACCATTCCTTGTGTCTAACAGATAGCTTACGTAATTGCGTTATTACGACTAAATGGTCCAACGGATTTGGCCGAAACTTGGTTTCTGGATAGCCATTATTGCGTTCTAAAATGTGGCATACTTTTTATCCCGCTAGAACCATTCCTTGTGTCTAACAGATAGCTTACGTAATTGCGTTATTACGACTAAATGGTCCAACGGATTTGGCCGAAACTTGGTTTCTGGATAGCCATTATTGCGTTCTAAAATGTGGCATACTTTTTATCCCGCTAGAACCATTCCTTGTGTCTAACAGATAGCTTACGTAATTGCGTTATTACGACTAAATGGTCCAACGGATTTGGCCGAAACTTGGTTTCTGGATAGCCATTATTGCGTTATAAAATGTGGCATACTTTTTATCCCGCTAGAACCATTCCTTGTGTCTAACAGATAGCTTACGTAATTGCGTTATTACGACTAAATGGTCCAACGGATTTGGCCGAAACTTGGTTTCTGGATAGCCATTATTGCGTTCTAAAATGTGGCATACTTTTTATCCCGCTAGAACCATTCCTTGTGTCTAACAGATAGCTTACGTAATTGCGTTATTACGACTAAATGGTCCAACGGATTTGGCCGAAACTTGGTTTCTGGATAGCCATTATTGCGTTCTAAAATGTGGCATACTTTTTATTCCGCTAGAACCATTCCTTGTGTCTAACAGATAGCTTACGTAATTGCGTTATTACGACTAAATGGTCCAACGGATTTGGCCGAAACTTGGTTTCTGGATAGCCATTATTGCGTTCTAAAATGTGGCATACTTTTTATCCCGCTAGAACCATTCCTTGTGTCTAACAGATAGCTTACGTAATTGCGTTATTACGACTAAATGGTCCAACGGATTTGGCCGAAACTTGGTTTCTGGATAGCCATTATTGCGTTCTAAAATGTGGCATACTTTTTATCCCGCTAGAACCATTCCTTGTGTCTAACAGATAGCTTACGTAATTGCGTTATTACGACTAAATGGTCCAACGGATTTGGCCGAAACTTGGTTTCTGGATAGCCATTATTGCGTTCTAAAATGTGGCATACTTTTTATCCCGCTAGAACCATTCCTTGTGTCTAACAGATAGCTTACGTAATTGCGTTATTACGACTAAATGGTCCAACGGATTTGGCCGAAACTTGGTTTCTGGATAGCCATTATTGCGTTCAAAAATGTGGCATACTTTTTATCCCGCTAGAACCATTCCTTGTGTCTAACAGATAGCTTACGTAATTGCGTTATTACGACTAAATGGTCCAACGGATTTGGCCGAAACTTGGTTTCTGGATAGCCATTATTACGTTCTAAAATGTGGCATACTTTTTATCCCGCTAGAACCATTCCTTGTGTCTAACAGATAGCTTACGTAATTGCGTTATTACGACTAAATGGTCCAACGGATTTGGCCGAAACTTGGTTTCTGGATAGCCATTATTGCGTTCTAAAATGTGGCATACTTTTTATCCCGCTAGAACCATTCCTTGTGTCTAACAGATAGCTTACGTAATTGCGTTATTACGACTAAATGGTCCAACGGATTTGGCCGAAACTTGGTTTCTGGATAGCCATTATTGCGTTCTAAAATGTGGCATACTTTTTATCCCGCTAGAACCATTCCTTGTGTCTAACAGATAGCTTACGTAATTGCGTTATTACGACTAAATGGTCCAACGGATTTGGCCGAAACTTGGTTTCTGGATAGCCATTATTGCGTTCTAAAATGTGGCATACTTTTTATCCCGCTAGAACCATTCCTTGTGTCTAACAGATAGCTTACGTAATTGCGTTATTACGACTAAATGGTCCAACGGATTTGGCCGAAACTTGGTTTCTGGATAGCCATTATTGCGTTCTAAAATGTGGCATACTTTTTATCCCGCTAGAACCATTCCTTGTGTCTAACAGATAGCTTACGTAATTGCGTTATTACGACTAAATGGTCCAACGGATTTGGCCGAAACTTGGTTTCTGGATAGCCATTATTGCGTTCTAAAATGTGGCATACTTTTTATCCCGCTAGAACCATTCCTTGTGTCTAACAGATAGCTTACGTAATTGCGTTATTACGACTAAATGGTCCAACGGATTTGGCCGAAACTTGGTTTCTGGATAGCCATTATTGCGTTCTAAAATGTGGCATACTTTTTATCCCGCTAGAACCATTCCTTGTGTCTAACAGATAGCTTACGTAATTCCGTTATTACGACTAAATGGTCCAACGGATTTGGCCGAAACTTGGTTTCTGGATAGCCATTATTGCGTTCTAAAATGTGGCATACTTTTTATCCCGCTAGAACCATTCCTTGTGTCTAACAGATAGCTTACGTAATTGCGTTATTACGACTAAATGGTCCAACGGATTTGGCCGAAACTTGGTTTCTGGATAGCCATTATTGCGTTCTACAATGTGGCATACTTTTTATCCCGCTAGAACCATTCCTTGTGTCTAACAGATAGCTTACGTAATTGCGTTATTACGACTAAATGGTCAAACAGATTTGGCCGAAACTTGGTTTCTGGATAGCCATTATTGCGTTCTAAAATGTGGCATACTTTTTATCCCGCTAGAACCATTCCTTGTGTCTAACAGATAGCTTACGTAATTGCGTTATTACGACTAAATGGTCCAACGGATTTGGCCGAAACTTGGTTTCTGGATAGCCATTATTGCGTTCTAAAATGTGGCATACTTTTTATCCCGCTAGAACCATTCCTTGTGTCTAACAGATAGCTTACGTAATTGCGTTATTACGACTAAATGGTCCAACGGATTTGGCCGAAACTTGGTTTCTGGATAGCCATTATTGCGTTCTAAAATGTGGCATACTTTTTATCCCGCTAGAACCATTCCTTGTGTCTAACAGACAGCTTACGTAATTGCGTTATTACGACTAAATGGTCCAACGGATTTGGCCGAAACTTGGTTTCTGGATAGCTATTATTGCGTTCTAAAATGTGGCATACTTTTTATCCCGCTAGAACCATTCCTTGTGTCTAACAGATAGCTTACGTAATTGCGTTATTACGACTAAATGGTCCAACGGATTTGGCCGAAACTTGGTTTCTGGATAGCCATTATTGCGTTCTAAAATGTGGCATACTTTTTATCCCGCTAGAACCATTCCTTGTGTCTAACAGATAGCTTACGTAATTCCGTTATTACGACTAAATGGTCCAACGGATTTGGCCGAAACTTGGTTTCTGGATAGCCATTATTGCGTTCTAAAATGTGGCATACTTTTTATCCCGCTAGAACCATTCCTTGTGTCTAACAGATAGCTTACGTAATTGCGTTATTACGACTAAATGGTCCAACGGATTTGGCCGAAACTTGGTTTCTGGATAGCCATTATTGCGTTCTAAAATGTGGCATACTTTTTATCCCGCTAGAACCATTCCTTGTGTCTAACAGATAGCTTACGTAATTGCGTTATTACGACTAAATGGTCCAACGGATTTGGCCGAAACTTGGTTTCTGGATAGCCATTATTGCGTTCTAAAATGTGGCATACTTTTTATCCCGCTAGAACCATTCCTTGTGTCTAACAGATAGCTTACGTAATTGCGTTATTACGACTAAATGGTCCAACGGATTTGGCCGAAACTTGGTTTCTGGATAGCCATTATTGCGTTCTAAAATGTGGCATACTTTTTATCCCGCTAGAACTATTCCTTGTGTCTAACAGATAGCTTACGTAATTGCGTTATTACGACTAAATGGTCCAACGGATTTGGCCGAAACTTGGTTTCTGGATAGCCATTATTGCGTTCTAAAATGTAGCATACTTTTTATCCCGCTAGAACCATTCCTTGTGTCTAACAGATAGCTTACGTAATTGCGTTATTACGACTAAATGGTCCAACGGATTTGGCCGAAACTTGGTTTCTGGATAGCCATTATTGCGATCTAAAATGTGGCATACTTTTTATCCCGCTAGAACCATTCCTTGTGTCTAACAGATAGCTTACGTAATTGCGTTATTACGACTAAA